>DWTO01004262.1:0-11721 GCA_018244755.1 Jemadia pseudognetus
ATCTGCCGTATAATACAAACAGTTAAACACACTGGCCGCCGCGAAGACGGTACGAAAAGTCGCGCTCTGCGAACCACAAGTCGAATGCCCAGCGGTGGAATAAGGAGCATGAACTCATCAGGAGAGACCTATATCCAGCCGTGCACCTGAACCGGCTGATGATGGGTTGCGAAATGTATTAAATCCGATTAGTTGTAAGTCGAAAATGGTCAACGAGATCAATGGATATTTGAGGTACCCTGGACAGATGTGAATGGGTTGTTGGTTTCGATAAAATGAACTTTTTTAAGGACAGCTTTGATATAGCGCTTTATGGAGAATTTAAAGGTTCTGTTATTCTAGTACTTTTAGGAGAAGATTATAACATGTAATTCAAAATATCCATCGAACAATTAAGATTTTTTTAACTATATCTAATTTAGCTAACGAGCAGACAGGCTACGATTAGGTGGCCTGTTTGCAACAACTCAGGAATAGTCAATGCGTTTGCCTGCTTTAAACGAGACTCATCTTTACTGTTTGTTTAAAAAGCCAAATAGAGAACGTCGAAGGACCGGAAAAATCTTTTTAGATTTTTTACTGACAATTTTTTTTATTTCATATGTTAAGACAGATTAATAGTAGGTACAACACTGGAAAACCATTTATTGTTTAATGTCATATTACGCTTCAACAGAATGGTAATATTTTTGACAGAAATCCATATCACTTCTGAACAAATATCAAGATTAATTCACAACACAGTATCGTACGGAAAAGCAATAAGTATGTCATTCGGTATAGAAATATTAAAAACTGGTATCCTACTTAGATTATAGTTTTATCTTTATGATGACGTATTTTTCAATACAGATAATAATATACAGATAATGGTATATTGAAAGTTTCCGTTTCTAGGGATTAATTCTTTTAGATACCAGCTTCAAATGGCGCTATTGTTGTCATGATAGCGGTATTAGTTACTCATAGTAATTACAAAGAGATAGTTGTATTACTTGGATATAAAACATTTCACAAGAGTTCCTTGCAGTCGTTTAGCAGGTACTTTAGCAGCAAGAAGACATGTGCGAACGTACCTAATGACTCGGTAGGAAAAAGGGAGTAACGCATAATGAAAAAAGAAAATTTTGTGATTATTTTTATTAAAATTCAAGATGGCTTACAAAATAACATTTCCTTTTATACGGGATGAAAGTAGATAGAGCACGCAGCAGTCATAAGAAGCCGCTGCTGTCCTTAAAACTCGAACAAGACTGGTAATAAGAATAGAACACATTTTTATTATATATTGAATTTTTCTAACTTAGATTTCCTAGTTGTGGCTCGGAGTCTTTATATGTGCCCGGTACCTATATGGCATTAGGCTCACCACTTACTTCCTTACTTAGTGGGACGTAAACGTAACTGGTGAACGTTGTGGGCGTGATATTACGTTTATTCAGAAAACAATAGCAAACAGAAAGCAATTTCACACATTTCAATAGTTAAAAGACATGAAGATTGACTTTTATACAGCCATATTGAACGACAGATATAGCGACAAGCGATTGTAGTGGGCGGCGTGGTCGAGGGAAACACAGCAACGCGACCGCGCCTTATCAGCGTAGTGTCACAATCGCTGGGAATACCCCGACCAGTATTATTCTGTAATAGAAACAGAAAAACCAAATTCATTACCGTTATATACGTGTACAAAACGGATGTCAATATTTATACTACACAGAGAAACCAAGTTATCATTTATATATGTTTATATTTATTATAACGAGGCGTCATTTATTCACATGTCAGGGACGCTCAATTCTCGCAGCGCTTAAATTCAAACCAGTACATCTAAATTGCTTATCCTGGAGCTTCGATGCACAGTTACTCGTCTTGCAGTCTTCTATCGGATACATTGTGGAGAGGGTGCACAAGAGCTCCATAATTATTTCATAGACTCTCCTCTGAACAGGACAAAATGGTTCGCTAAATCGTTTCAGCTACAGATTGCTAAAAAGTACAATTCCCTGTCGGCATCTATTTTTTCCGATTGTTACAATCTGGAATTATTCACTACAAGAGTGAATAGGCACTTCCTAGGCAACGTGGCTCGTCCTCAGTTGCATCTCGCTTTCCATCATGGAGCAGGGCAGACAAACGCGAGTCTAAAAAAAGCCTCAGTAAAAAAGCACACAACACTTTTTTAATGAAAACTTTCTTGTGCCATGAACGTATGAACGGTAATTTAAGACCAATTCGAAATAAGTACCTAGTTAATATTTCTGAGAAGTTTTTATGAGAAGCTTCCTCGAAAATCCGTAATTATTGTTTATTATCGGGCATATAAACAAAAACAAGGAAAAAATAAGTATAATCCTTTGTAAACAGAAATGGATTAGATAGATACCTACATTTGCAAGGAGCGATTATGGCTTTGATAAAACTTGTATACGTACATAGTTACATACTGATGAGTAACTTGCCTATCGAATAGATCTATTTAGTTTGGTCGAATCTTCTAGACCCGAGACCCATAACCTGTACTTCTGTGCTCCGTTAAATATTGTGTGTAGTAGTGTAGTTATATAATACAGACTTATTGCATTCAATTGCAGAACAACAATTGACATAAGGTATATAAATACCTATCATAAATATGTATTTAAACTTAACACGCATGTAATCTCCGAAGGGTAGGCAGAGGAGTTCAGAACCTATTTTCCCACGTTTCACCAGTCACGTTTACTTCCCACTATGGAATAGGTTATAAGCCTATGGCCATGCGCCGGGCACATTTCCAGATTTCGAGCCACTACTAGAAAATCTAATTTTATTTTTTCATTCCCTCCTATTTGTATGTAACTAATAACTGTCAATAGTCTTCATGCGAGCAACCGCCTAGGAAATGTCTGCCGACTCGTAAAATAAAAACAAAGCACATCTCATTATCAAAACCTAATGGTGCGGCGAAATATCTTGCATTGAGAGTGTGTGTATGTGTAAATTTGTGTGTGGTTTTAGGGTCTACAAACAACGTCAATGTTTGTCTGTTTATATACGCGTTTGGGTGCCGGCCAAGGTGGGTGTAGGCAACAGCTAAGTGTAGGTACATTTCCCTGAAATACGACTTTCCGAGTAAAAACTTTCATACTGGCGAAAGTGTACGTATTTGTATACTAAACAACTGAGAATTTTGGTACAATCTTTGAACATTCTTTAATATTAAATCCAACAAAACTGTAGCGGAATAAATTCTATACACACACATGATTAGCGTAGCAAAGTTTATTAGAGATAGCAAAATCGAGAATCGAATCGAAGTCGAAAATCGCAAGTACTATCAAGTTCTCATATTTAACGACTTAGATTCTGTTGTTCATTCCGTTTCGTGAAGTAGTTTCTCCAGTTACCACCCTTAATTAACTATAGCGGTATTGAAAAATAGCGCTCATTAAAACCGCAAGTATGAAGAGCTTCATACGACTGAGATTTCACGGTACACGAAAACATTAATCTCAAATTTTCAGTAGTTTCAACGACACGTGCGCGTTCAAGGAACAAGTCGATTACAAATTTCATTGTAACGCGTCAATAATAAACACGGACATGTTGAGGAAAATCCAACAATTTGTTAATACACACAATACCTCAGAAACATTCAAGTTTGAGGAGCTTGTTTCTCAAGGATGTTTCATCATAAACCCATGGTTTTGAGACATGTTCGAATACCTAAGTCTGTAGAGAGACACCATTTGTTTTTGTACCGACGCAATCACGGTGTCCCTACCAACTCATTTATTATTACTATGTACATTAAATACACTTGCGACTTTATGCTCTTCGCAAGTTTTGCAGTTTAACTTTGGGGTAAACAGAAAATATTACATACATATCATCAGGCCAGGTCCCTTGCGGGGTAGGCAGAGAATATTAAAAAAATTATATTTTACTATAAAACTTTTCTATCTATCTATGAGATTTTTTCCAAAGTATTCCCAGCCTCAGATCGCCCCTTACACGCTTTTTCACGCTGAAAGACCTCTTTCTTGTTTACGGCAAGGAAATCTTCAAAATGTACGCGTTACCTTGGGAGAGATATCGAATTACGTGGGACTTCTACGGTACTAAAACCCTCTTGGGGGCTTTTTTCTCCTTTAATAGGAGGACTCAGGGATCTCCAACGGTACATCGCACTACGCCGCTACGGGCCCTACACTCGGAGGACGGATGATGCTGCTCACATGAAAGATTCCTAGCCTAGCAGCTTATTCCATATGACTGCAGTATAAATCGTCCGGAATAGGAGCTAGTCTTTAAGTTGTCAATAAATACAAAAACATTGTCAACAAGTTTAACGATGTTTAATGCTCCAAGACTGATTGCACAATGTAGGTACTATACGATGGTCGGACCCGCTCGTGAGTGTCGTAAAGCCGCCGCGTCAGGATTGGAGATGTAACTCTTCAACACGCCGGTAGCGATTAATAGCAGGCAATGATCCCACACTGAAAAAAAAACAATGTATTCTTATTATCCATTATCATTTAAATATCCACACGGACATTGTCCTTCTTTTGACAATAAAAACTAGGAAGGGCGGTCCGAATAAAGCGGTCAATTTCCGCATTAAAATACGCCATTTGTGCATTTAAATGATCATAAACTTACACTTGAATTAATTATTTTATATTTTATGCTACTCATTTATTTAATTATTTATGTATAATTCCGCATTTATATACCATGATAGTAATATGTACAGATTATTGTTTTTAACGGCTTTATAATGCATCAAGCGAATAGTCTTTATAACGCATTGAAATCATTACAATACTTTATTGAATTCTCTTTAATTTACGCCAAGTTAATTAACGATTAAGTTGGATATATAATTGAGGTAGTGTAGTTTGCAAATGTTTGGAATAGCCCGACAGTGGCTCTAATGCATCTCATTTTGTCTAGAGACTCGTGCCCAACAGTGGGACTGTAAAAGGTTTGGTGATGACGAAGCAAGTGTAGTGTACTTAATGGTAAGAATCGCGGGGACAGACCGGCGCAGTACCAAGCTGTTTACTATTCAACCGGTGTTTTTCCTTAAAACAACAAGAATTGTTATTGAGCGTTATAATGAGAGTTGTGTTTGCAGCAACAACAGCGATAACCTATGTCCCATACAATACGTGGCCGGCGAACTTTATGATACATTTCAAACATCGTTTTGATATTAATAATATTGTATTACACAGCGAATGTCGATGTTGCTATGAATATGTCTTGTCCAAGTACGTCGGAAATTGGCTGATGGTGGGGTAGTGGAGAGGGCAATGGATATGAAAGTTTTTACTGTCTGCCCCATGAGGGCCTTAACTTGATGATATAATAACGATTAATATAAATGTTATCAACAAAGTATCATAATCATTAGAAAAATATATAGAAGCAGCTTGCTTAGCATAGCGAAAGTTATACTTTGTTTCGTGTCCCGCAGTTTTGTGTGACTTGTCCCTAGATTGTACTAGGATCATAAAACTTATGCGATTGCATTGTAAAGGAAAAATGTACTTGATTAGTTCGTCACCATTATATTTTATTTACTACAAAAACATTAGTTTCGAAACACATAATAAGCCTAGTTATGAGATATATATTCGTTCAAGTGTACCTAAATATTTCATAAGTACGAGTAGGTATGTTATTTGTTTTGAAATTACTGTTCTCGCAGTAATATTATGTATTTAATTATGATTCATTTTAAATTACTCTTAGGAGCCGGGATTCGTCGAAATAAAATATGACGATTAACAGGCGCAGGAATATAGCTTTATTAATTATCACTCTGGAAAAGTTACACTAACTCGTTCGTGAACTTGTATCGCGTATGTTAACTCGTGTCGTAAACCCGAATTGAATTCCCAGTTGAACACGCGTTCCAGATAATTCAATTAGTTGTTGTTCAGCTGTTCGACACCAGAGGGCGCTCATTTAATAAGTTATAGAAAGTACTAGAATTTAACATACATGTACATGTACACGACTCGAAGTTTCTAACCACAGCTAGTACTCTATTCTACTCTGTTCAATTGCATCCCACTACAATTATTAAATTTCAACCCTTTAATTAATCACGATTTGATTGTCATGTTCATTTATAAATAGTTATTATAAATCATTTATCATCATATCTAGGTACTTATTGTAATTTTATTACATAATGTCTTAACACCGATTATATAAACATTTTAATTATTATTATTCTTAATTTTGATATTATATTATGGCTTGGAAAATATGCGAATTGAACTATGCAATGATGAGTAGGTATTCGTCGTTTAGCCAGATAGCGGGCTAAGCGAATTGCGTATATATTAATAGTATTAAAGAAGGTAATTAAAACTTAAAATAAATAAATGGACGGACGAATAAGATAAATGGACGTAGTTACGATAAAAATGTACCTCAAGTACGTTTTTATCAATGAATACTGTCAGCTTTACGATGTTCGCGTAGAAAAGTATTTATATGACTACTAATTTTAACAATTTCTTTTATTATATTGGCTCGTTGGTATATTAATTTCTAACGCAATTGCTAAGCAAGCAATTGCTAAGTAATAGAGTCGGGCAAAGCATTACCAGGTTTTTCTAAATTGAATCTCGTAAACTAGTGGCACGGATTCTTGATTTGTGCCTAGTGTATAGCAATAGGTTCACCCCCTTATTCTATTTGACGCATAACATAATTGAAAAGCTACAGTGTTACATCACTCTTGTCTACTCCTTGGGGAAATAGGTGTGATTTTATGTTAGTTATATTAGATGGTTTAATTTAATTTTTTTTTATAAAAAAATGTTATTGAGCCTGGGTCTGTGCAACATTGACGTCGGTTGGAATTATAAGATTTCCAAAATCCAACGTACCTTACTGTTTTGGTAATATTGACAAATAAACAAGTTAACATGTTCTTCAAAACACCAATTAGAATTTAAAAGTTAAGTTTAAGTGGAGGGCAAAGTGACAAAAACAATAAACAAGTTTACGTCAGACATTTTTACGTCAATACTCGTTTGATTTCCAGATTTTGTTTTTGTTTTTCACTTATATTTAAATCAATTGTTAAATAAAAGTTCTTGACCTTGTGTTGACGTAAAAGGAGCGGAAGCAATCCATATTAGTTCTTAAGGGTCGTTTACACGATACCTCCGATTTAAGGGTCATGTACTACCAGCCGTTTTACCAAGTCAACGCGTATGCTCTGGTAAGGTAACGCAGCCTAAAAATAGAAATCATTCCTTTATGGCATTATCATTATCAAGGGCATAAGGGCACGTTATTGCTCGAATTATCCTGGGTTGACTTGTAGAAAATGGCAGAGCTTTAATTAGCTGCAATTACTTAAATATGTTTTTATGTTATTATATACATGCTTATATAGATAATTTTGGATTTTTTATGAACAAAAACAGCTCGCTAACCGTACGATTATTTGTCATAATTGGGAATCGATTCCACAACCTCCAGTTCTATGATTAGAGTTACTAACCACTTGTGTATATTTGTAAACATTACTACGTTTAAAAATATTTGTAAACGTTAAACAGCTTAGCGCTTTCGACCTACATGTATGTAAAGTTACAACAAATTAAATAATTCTGAAGCCTGACAAGTTCGAGCGCAATTTAGAACTAAGCGCGCGCTGACCTGAACAGTTTAAGTCCTGCGATTCAAACTTTTATGGCTCACCTAAGTCACCCACATTCATATTATAAAAACTGTTTAGAACTAAGATAATTTTTACGGTATCGTAGACTTTTTGCATAGTGATAGTCACCGGGGAAGGCAGAGGAGTAAATAGCAGAGATGCAACATAATGGGTTTTTATGGATAACAAATGGAACATTCTGGAAGTATCGTTCTTTCCAAGCCATATTTAAGAGGTCGATAATTAAAACAAAAATTTCCGCCGCTACTGTAAGAATGTGTAACTGTACTCGACAGAAATATTTATCACTGGCTCCATCGCATCCGAATCATTTTCTTCTTCTATTAATTGGAAAAATAAAAATCGATATTTCTTGTAATCTTTCCTTTATTTACGAATGTTAAATTTTTTTTTTCTTGGGATACAATTTGTGTACTGTGTAAACAAAATGATTTCATGTAATGTAAATAGGGAAAATATGTTCATTTAGATTAAGAGATTCAAGTAACGTTTTGGAACACTTTTTTGGCATGTTACAAGGTAATTACTTTGCATATTACGCTTCTTTTTGGGCGTCAATTTGCGTGCTTCGGTTCTCTCAAAGGTCATTCACGCTTATGACTCAGACATAAAAAAACGTAACATTCAAAACAGTTTGTGGATTACCATATTTCATTAACGGTTTTGATTTTGATGCCCTCCTGGGAAAACGTGATTTCCCAGAATGATTCATAGAGAAAACGAGGTTGAAATTGAAATCGTGGGATTTTGCAATAACAATACAGAGTTTTGAGAAAACAAATCAAAATTTCAATTATCATTATAGAGGTTAACGTTATTAACTGTCACTTTACGTTATTAAATTAATTACATACAATTATTACATATCTTATTTAATTAATTAATACGTTCCTATTAATTGCTTAAGTTGTTACTTATAATAAATTAATGTTAATTTTGAGAGAAAATAATGATCATAATCTTACTATTAAGACATTTATTCTTTTCGTCATGACATTCTTAGAAAAAACCCGACGTATTTTATATGGCGCTTATTAAACTTCGTAAACCAGGTACAAAGATACTAAGGGCATATCAGTTTTCAACAAATTATGAATCATTTATAAGCGTATTGCGAATTCCATGTAACTGAACTGATAATTTTTATTTCGACATTTAGGTACCTACGTTAGAAAATTCATGAAACTACATAGTATAGCAGGTAAATACATATATCTATAGTTCTTAATCATCGTCATTTTTATTGTGCTAGTACTTGTAACGGGTTTTCTCCCATAATGAAATGAGTTAAATGCAGTTTAGCAGATTTTATATGCCTCATATTAAATTTGTGAGATTCTAATGAGCACAGATTTCCTCTGCCGTTACAAGTTATATTAAAGAGGCCCGCGTGCTGTATTAAATTTTGGGTTATCGAAGACTTAATCCTACACCACAAGGGTTATAGTGCTTATTTCATTATTTCTTTCGATGTGTTTACAGATCACTAATTTGCAATTACAAAACCTGATTTCGTCCATGTCAACGAATTTGCCAACTGATTGTATAGAATTCCAATAAATGTTTTAACGTATTTTGTATATAGGAAAAACATGTTCGCTAAAAACATGTATTCTATGTATTCTAAAAAACGTTGGTGACGGGCAATTTCCCAAGATAACTGGAAAGGTTTAGAGGGAAAACCATGTTTTCCTCTATCGACAGTAAAATATTCATGAGCGGATAAACCCTATGGGTATCGACACTAATCTATGCGACATACATTAACTCTGTATAATTTATCTATGACGTACGAATATTCACAGTGAGGTAATACGCTGAGATAATCCTACCGTGAATAAGTAAATAATAACAAGCGTTGCCATGAGACATCTCTCAGTCATTCGATTATGATCATAATAAACTATTATAGCATCAAATCGCTGCAACAGTGCCTCTATCGAAGGCTAGGTATTCGCGTCCACCCCGTATTTGAGAGGTTTCCCTGATGCAGGTCACGTGTGATATATATAAAGTTCTATATTAGTACACGAACACGGCATTTAGTGATTTATCAATCATAAATAACTATAAAGGTAGTGGATTGAAAGTTTTCATCGTCACCTTAAAACTGTGTGGTCACTATTGCGTAGTTCTTCCTAGGATTTCCATTCAAACTGGTTGCAAGCCTTATTTGTACCTGACTTGGGATTTGAAACCATGACTTAACGATCTTCAGTCGCCCTTACACCCACTCAAACAACTTACTTAAATAAAAATTAAATTTATTCGTATGTTTTATTAGTTATGTAACAGACCATCATGTAGGTAACTTGATGTTTAATGGTTATTGCAGTCCCTATGTCTGATAGTAAAGCACTTGGGTGTCGCACGGAACTTATCCATACTTGAATGTGGTTCGCCGTCATCACCGTCGCTTGAATTATTGGCTGAGATTGGAATCTAACGCAGACATCTATTTGTATATAAAATCGTGTGCTTTGCAAACCTCGCTAAGGATCCGTAAATTAAAAATGTTGAGATTGACCATGCCAAAAATATGTGCAATATTATACGGGTTTCGATTCTAAGCTTGCAAGTTTATATAATAAAAGAAGGCGCCATAGGCATATCTTGAATATCGTTTTTAAGCGTCTAATTGCACGGAAAGCTTATCAACAGTAGATCATTAATAGTTATAGTGACATCCAATTCGATAAATGGAAAAAAAGGCCAAAATTAAAGGGGCCAGTGCATAATTATAGGTTCACTCCCTACTCCATGGAATATAAACCATAATTGGTGAAACGTAAGAGTGTGGGTACTGCTTTCCCTCCATAGAAATATAGACGTGTTATCCTTACAAAAAAAAATATAGTTATTTCCTCCAGTTTAGCAGTCAGGAACATTCACGATTAATAATTTGCCGGTTATTGAAGAATCTAGGCATAAAGATGAACAATTTGTCGCGGCCAAGTCGTGTCGAGCTGAAAGTGGATCATGACCACATCGTTAATAGTTTGTAATTAAATCAATTTACAGTTGCTGTGCAATTTACTTTTATGCTGATCTAAGCTAATGGCAGAAAATTAATAGTTTACGTTGTTCATACTCGTACATATTGGCTTTCCACGTGCGACGTACAATTCGTTCACACCAGCGGTTTTTGGAGTTGATGTTGGTATAACTAAAGGTTGGTGTAGTAATTTATGGTACTATAAAAAGTGGAGGCAATAATTTCGATTACAGAAGTAGTAGATAATTCAATTCATACTTTTATCTACTTGTGCTGGTAATATATCACTCTACTCCTCTGTTTTGCCCTTTCTCTGGTTTTTCATTCAATCTCACTTCTCGACCAAAGAAATGATTAATAAAATATTACTTACAGAGAACAACTTTCATATAATATGGGTTGGTTTTATTTTTTGCAGCACTTTTACATTTTTGGGAAGGAAGTGAAAGAGGCAGTTCCTTTCTGATATGCGATGTCGGCGCCCGGATGTCATATGTATTTGTGGTCAATGCGGAGTCTATATATAACTTAAGGCCGATTGCAGATGA
The DNA here is from genome assembly GCA_018244755.1 of Jemadia pseudognetus. Classification (NCBI taxonomy): domain Eukaryota; kingdom Metazoa; phylum Arthropoda; class Insecta; order Lepidoptera; family Hesperiidae; genus Jemadia; species Jemadia pseudognetus. The sequence goes on from DWTO01004262.1 coordinate 11,246, forward strand.
CGCTGATCAGTCAAAGTGTACCGATTTATTTTCATTTTTGTCTTGAGACGATTCACACAGGGCCATCTGATCCCAGGTTAGCTAGGAACACTTATTATGATTATTTTATTATTTAACTCTTTTTTGTGTAGACCTTGCAATAAACCTATTACGAACTTAATGTTTAATGGCAGTTTGTATCAGAGAATACTGGGTGGACAATGAAAATTTGTGGCAGGTGGGAAATTTGCCTCTCATGTGTACGTATGTGTATACCTACCTACTTAGATAATTAGTAATTAACATATACAGCCTTGCTGTGAGAGGTTCAAATCACGGGTCGTCCTTATTGGATTTTTCTAACTTAAATGCCTGCCTCTTTGCTCGTGTTGGTTGCAGGTGCGACTGTCGATCGGGAGCTCGCGGGTTCGATTCCCGGGTCGAACACTACAAAAATTTTCTAATTTAGATTTTCTAGTAGTGGTTCGGAGTCTGGA
>DWTO01004263.1:0-11721 GCA_018244755.1 Jemadia pseudognetus
AATATACTTTTTTTACTACTACTTTTTACTAGCAATTTTGAAAACTATGTAAATTTAACTAAATTTCAAAAGGTTAAATATACGAGTATTTCGCTGTTTCGATGACAGAAAATATCATGGAGACATATATACCGTAATGTTCTGTAAGGCGTGCGAAGTCTGCTACCCTGCACTTGACCAGCGTGGCAGACAGTGGCCTGAACTCTTCTTACTCTGATAATTGACCCTTATCTAACAGTAGAAAGATAAAAGTGTTCATGTTGATGATGATACAGTTGGTTATTATCTTCTACTAATAGTTATTAACTTGTTTCATCATTCATAACCATAATAAATGGAAAACAGCGTTATGTGAAACTAGAATACTTTAGTTGTCATGTCTATTTGATAAGACATCTATGGTTTCAACAAAAAGCAATAGACTCGGCCAAATTAAAAGCGCAGCCGGTGTGTAGCAGGAAAAATTAAACAGACATTCATTTTCCATCCAACTTCGCCACTTGTCCTGTCTAACATTGGACGTCTCACCCTCATGTTTTAATCGAGACTTTTCCACGAATAAGCCACTTATATACTAAGCTCAACTCAACTTACCCTAGCTGGACGAACTACTAACTAGTGCAAACAATTCCTAGTATGTAAGTAGACTGTAGCAACTAACGGTTTTTAATCCTTTTAGTCACAAATGCTTACCGATTGCAGCCTGCTCGTTGGCTGCTCTCTTCTTTAAAAATACCACTAAATAAATCTCCCGAGTACTGGACGACTTTTACTTGAATAGCAACTAACGATAATGAACAACTTTAACGCAGATGAAACTGTGATGAAAGTAAAGTTTTTGTTCGGCAAATATTGCCGTACTCAGTAAATTAAAACGTGAACAACAATGTTTGTATTACTGGCCCCCAACTGTTCTCTCATTGTATCATACAACTCACTCGGTCGTTTCCATTAACGTCAGGTTCATTCGTTTTCTTCGCTTCCGTAAAGAATCTTACGGTTAATCTTACGCAAAGAGTTCTTCTGGGGGATATAACGTTCAACCGTCCCATTTTCCTTTTATCTAGACGCTGAAACTCGCGAGGCAAACACGCCAGATTTCCCCCGGGGCGGTTCATGGTGACAATATGGGTTGCCTTTTATTGAACTACACTAGATATCTATCTACAGGGAAATTGTGTTTGATAATTGAAACGAATTTAAAAAACATAAATTTCGTTTTATTTCTTTATTACCGTGCAAGGTCAGTTGATATAATATCATCTATGTATAACATGGAAGCAATTGTTTGCAGTCCTATTTATAAATATTACGCGCACGGAGGAACGGAAGGTTTGGCCTAGCTACAGTTTTAATAGAGGATGTATGCAAAAACTTTTACAGATCGAAAATATAATTTGTTAAATGTACATAAATTTTACACTGTCACATTTTATCTTCGTTTGTTTCTAAAAGAATCTCAATTTTTGAAACATAAATTTCTCAAATAGTTTCAGTTAGTATTTCTGTACTTCCAAATTGAATGTCTGTGGAAATACTCAAATGGTATGAAGTCAATAAAATAAATTTATCCATATATATATATATTTACAGGATATAACTAAGTTTTCTTTACTATATTGATACCATTAAAAGTCTACACTCGTTACGTCGTGAGTCTCTAGTAAGTATTGAATATAGATAATAGGAAGATGTTTATACATAATGCTAAAATATGACCTTTTGTTAAATATAAAACCTGATCTGCGTCGAACAATGATGAAAGTAGTAGAAGTGCCAATATTAACCCTACGCATTTCTATCTCTAAATCCTAAATACAACTATAAAACATTTCGCGTACATCTTAAGAAGCCATGAACCAAAAACTTAAATAGTATTGCGATTCAATTTGGGTTTTAATCCCGATCTATTCGTTGAAATCACATTATACAGTCTAACTTAAAATCAAACGTACCTATTTTATAAAGTAGCATTCCAAATCTGACTTAGAAATATAGGTACGATTATCTAAATTGCATCATTTTTTCCTACTCCAAGTTATTCGGGCCGGCACCGCGTAATTCTATTTGGAAATTTGTCCGGAGAAAAGCCCATCGTACCCGACATCTGTTCGAACGACGCCTGGTACACAACAATCAAGCCAAGAGCTATAATCGGCGATCCCTCTCCCAGAACCGCGATAACACCAACGCGTTCCATCTCTTGTAAACCCACGCACTTTCCTCGCGGCAGTCCATTATGATTAGAATGATTTCTTATCTCGATTTACTAGAAAAGAGAAAATGGTAAGCGAATGTGCTTGGCTCTGGTTTCTACTTTGCCCAAAAGTAGTAAGCCCTTCTAAATTAGTGGATACTTTTACGAAACGGTAAAATTTGTATACTGAACGGCTTTTAAATATACAACAGAAGAACTCTTTAAGTAATCTCTTAAGTGTGAAACTTAAAAGAGAGCCAGTAATTTTTATTTCAGTTCAATCAACCTTACTTTAGAGCCAAAATCCAAAGATATTGGTACTTACTCTTAATCCAAATATGTAGGTAGGTACTATTTGTAACTGAAAATCTGCTAGCCACATCGAAATAGAATAACATCAATTTGTTTGCCTTTTGTCATTTAAACCGTTACTGATTAATATAAGGCTACTTTTAATACGGACATTCAATTATAGACGAGATAGTACAGGTATTTCGGATTTTTAATGAAGAAAAGTGAAAAACAAGTTAGAACTGAGGAAATACAATCGTATCTATTATCATAATATATCTATGGTGTCTATTCATATGTATGTGATATTCATACATCGATATGCGATTCAATACATACATACATTACATACATACATTACATACATACATTACTTACATACATACATACATTACATACATACATACATACATACATACATACATACATACATACATACATACATTACATACATGCATACATTACATACATACATTACATACATACATTACATACATACATTACATACATACATTACATACATACATTACATACATACATTTCATACATACATTACATACATACATACATTACATACATACATTACATACATACGTACATTAATTCATACATTACATACATAATTTTTGAGCTCACGCTTTTTTCTCATTAGATTTTGTTACATAAATTTGTTTTCAGTTATATAGAATTATAGACAATGGATTTGGTATCAATTTATAAGAATCAATAACATAATATTCTTTGCTCCTTTTACTATCACAAAATAATGCCTCTTGAGAAGTCGTGAAAGAAAACAATGAGCGAGTGAGTGAATTAACCAGGTTTAAATCACATGTGCTACATTTTATTAACTAAAACGTTGCCAATCTTAAGGAAATATTCAGCGCGACAAGATGCCGAATTCAAATTACATTTCACACGGGGGGTATGAATCACTTGTTTTATATTTCAAGTTGGGGCAGCCATGTGCAAAATATTGGAGTGAGGACAAGGACTCAAATAATTTTCCTAAAAATATCTCAATCCGGAATCCATTTGACCTAGAAGCACAGCGGGAATTCTAACTGTATATGGTAAAGTGACCAGTCAAGATTTTGATACTCTAGTGCTGATTAGAGATAAGATAAAGCAATCAGTTAACATTTTCTACGTTGCTATGGAAATCGTGAAAAAGTACCTATATAGACACAACAGGTCAACCATAGCGTACGAGTTTCAATCGTTGCTTAAATTAACATTAACTGTTAATGACCAATACATCTAGGGTCTGATTACACATTATTAACACTTTTCCCAAAATGTCTGTCAGGTTTAAGATTCGGTCTAATAATTTGCGTGCTGATGCTGTACAGCAAATGTGTTGGAAGAAAAGGCTGAAAAGCAGTTTAGTTTCTGATCCTTAACTAAATGGAACGCATAAAACCCGACCGACGGCCCAGATGGCAACAAAACTAAGCTGAATCCCTAAAATTTGGATACCCTTCCCAGATCGAAGGCTGCGACCGTTTTATGTCTATGGATATTCGCAAAATAGGTTCTCATTTTTCATTCCGTTTTCCGTTTATTCTTAATTTTTTATTGAAAGGCCAAGTCTAAGTTATAAATTATTTCCTGTCAATATACCATATCGTTTGTGCGTACTTATTATCCAGTTAAGTCTCATTTTTTCTTTGTTTACTACTGGATAACGTATTTTAAATGTCTTAATAATGGACAACGTAGTCAAATATATATCAATTCTGTAAGCATGCTTAGAACAAGTATTTATCTATATTCATTTCTCTGCAAGCAAATTGTTAATTCTTTATGAGAAATAATACAGTTCTAAATCCATAATAATATAGTAATAGCCAACATGATCGGTAAATTGGATAAATCTTACCGCAAGATAATAATTTTTATTTTATTTCCCACTTATACCCGCTGCCTCATTCTGTCTGGATTCTGATACTGTAAATGTCAGTGACCGCTGAAAAATCTGGAGTATGATATCTTAGAGGTGTATGTAACTGACAAATTATTTACCCAAATTAACCTCTATTTAAACGCAATAAAGTCAAATTTACTATGATTAGAACTATAACACGTTTTCTGTCTATAAACTTTTCTAAAAAGGCTTTATTTAATGTCTGAAAGCTGGGTTTTATGCTCATATTACTCAACCATACACACATTCATATATAAATTATAGTTTTCAGGCTCGATGACCACTCTACAGTCTGGGGATTACATCTTTATAAAAATAACACACATTAGTGATTATTGTAGTATGTATATTTTCATTTAATATAAAAATTATATATATATCCGCTATATATTTACATTGTAAGTAAATGGCAAACAACTTGTAAGATCCAACGTAAAATTACAGATATAATAATAATTATTTATACAATACCATGTAGTAAAACATTTACAATCAGAACTCTATTTTTCACATATTAATAATAATAATACATAGAAGGGGTTTCGTATTGTGTTAGATCATAATACTGTCTAGTAACACACAACAGGCATAATATATTCTGCTTTTTGGACATGTACATAGTACACTGGGAAGCACTTATTTTATAAAAGAATTTCATTCGCCAAGTTACCGCTAAGCTTACAACAAAACATCCATTAAATTATAGTGTATATAGATGAGATGCGATTTAAGTTTCTATACAGTCTTTGTTTGCACCTTTCATTCTTACTTTCAAAATTAAAAAAAAGCACTATATTGTCAAAGGGTGGCCAAGGTAATACAACTTATATATCATAATCTGGCAAAAGAATGGTGTTTTAATGAATTATTAACTCAATACGTCCAATATAAAAATACTGGCATATTCACAGTAATAAATTCTAATTTAGATGACCATATACAATTACATCTGTTGTATATGGTCATCTAAATTAGAATTGTAACATAAAAGTGTAACTTACAATATTTTATGTATTCAGAATTGGGAGTATTTTAAATTAAATTTACTTACATTGGAGTGAACACAATGTATATTTACATACATACGTGAAAAATTTAATTTTTACATATTGTTTGCTCCAATACCCTGAGTAGCGACAATAGGCGAATCCTGAACTGTATTTACTAACTTTATAAAAAGATGATATTTTTAAATATATTTCATCCGGCCATTAGCCAAACAGGCCGACTGTTGGTATGTTGTCATATTCGCATAGGGGTCATGTAAAACAAGAGACCAACAATTCCCTAATAACTTTGGTGTTTTGGCACCATTATTGAAAAGACCCTACATCCCCTTGCGTCAGAAATATTCATGTACGAAGCTAATTCAACAGTGTACAATTGAGCAGTACAGATGAGAGCATACACCGACCCGTAGAGGGCAGCCAAACTCTTAATAATGTGATTGAAAGCCCATTCTACAGAAGTAGGTGGTTGCATTAAGCTATTTTGTCTCTTTTGGCTGTTAAAATTTTTACATTTCTTTCATTTCTATTAAATACATAGCATTATAAACGTAGAAATTATATTTTTCATCCTAGCATCCTGCGAACCCAAAGTTCCTAATAAATATAAGAACAAATTTTATTAAAATCTGATTCATGATCAAGTTTCAGCGTTATCGTTTAAAAAAAAATTAAAAAAAGAATTTAATCTAGGTAATTCCAATTTTCTGATACACTCAGACTTGACTCAGATTGAGATCCACTTATGTAATAATGAATAGAGGTAATAATTTTAATTTATTAGTCACATTCATAAGTTTAAAAAAAATCACTATATAAAGGCTAATGGATCTTACAATACGATTCAACCTATATTTTAACTGAGAACTCCCTAACTTGAAACATGGTAATTAATAATAAAATGTATTGACTATGTTATCTGTAAGAGAAACAAATAGAACAACAATAAAAATTGTGTAAACTACCAATCTTCTGCAACCCTAATAAAATAACAAATAATAAGAATTTTCGATCTGAGTTTAGTAACTACACACACATATGACATTGCATAATATAATAATTTATACTATGTCCCGTATACACTCATATATTTTTCACTCACAATTCAATCGAAACCAACTCTGGATAATATTAAGGCACTGTCAAAACTGAAAAATCCTTAAAAATCTTATACCGACCAAAACCTGTCATACAACCTCAACAATCTCCCACAATATATCTATATGTATTTCTTTTTAAAATAATTGACAAATGAGGCATAACTGTTGTCACTGTCTTATTAGTATTAGGTATATCATATGCAAAATTATTATCTATCAATATTATTATTATTGCGTCATAGTATTCCCTAATTTATTTATCTTATTAATAATGAAAGCTACATTTGTGTTCACTCTCAACGATTGTGTGTCATTACTTAGCAATGGCAAAAAGCTCAGAAGCCACCTAAAACCATAGACATTTCGTCATACATTTAAATAGGGACTAAGGATTTGCCATAGACATCTAAATCCAACATACTGTCTGAGGGTTCAACAAATATCCATAATTGTTATCATTCTAAGGTCCCTGATTTAACACCGAATTACACAATGTAACTGCCTACCACATCCGGAAACTTCAAATAAATACAACACAAGCTTTACGGCTTAAGGGATGAATTGTCTATAGATTTCTCTTTCATAGGTAATGCTAAATATGGTATTGTATCATACTTAGAGTATAAACAGGTCAATGAATGTCAATGAGGCACATAAAATGCATGCATAATATATATGTACTTACTTTACAGAATGATCTATAAACTAAAACAATAAAGCTGCTTTGAGCTTTGAAAATGGACTTTTCTCCATAGATCTTGAATAGATTTCGATAAGCAGTATGGCAGCAACACCAATCAATCGATGCATTTTTTTTGGAACATTTGTATCATGATCAACCTATTGCAGTGCACTGCTGGACATAGGTGCCGTTTGAAAATTTATGCCCATAATCCCCATAATGGGCATACAGATTGACGATTGCAGAATATATGAATAAAATACATAAATTATACATATAATACAACAATTGTTTCCACAGATAAAGACGGAATAATTTTGGATTCGATTAAAATTGAGTATTTAAATTAACACTACAAGACATGTTCAAACTTAATGTACATTTTGAAACTGCCAACATACATCTACAGCTCCCGTGTAAGCAGCGGTAACCCAGCTCACACCAAAATCCCACCAGACCTTGAAATACATGTTCCCTATCACAGACTAGATACACAACATAATATGAATCTTATTTTGCATTGATTCCTAAAAGCGCCATGAAATATGAAAACATTTTACACAAGACAGCCTTTCAGTTGCCAACAAAACTCTTCTCACAGTGTCATCATTGAATATAGGTCATTCAAGATGCTCATAAACATACCTCAATTGGGCAAATTAACATTTTCATTAAGATAACAGTTAACCAATTGCAAAATGAAGATGACTCAATAGAATGTTAAATGTTTTTATAATGAGTTCGATAATTTTAATTTTTTAAATACTTGCATTTGAATATTTTTACAAACAAGTAGAGTGATAACGCAAAGCAAAAAAAATGCCATTACAATATGAAAATGATGCAATTTTTCAGTACAACATATTCTCTTCCAAGAAAATTATTGGAACAAGTCATTCAGTCTACTTAATTTGAGCCTGCTCAGTTTTTTAAGAGAAGTACCAATAAAAATATTTTGTAGGGTAAGTTGCGAAGTGAAACTGCATAACATTTATACACTATCGATTTTCACAAAGTAAGAGAAGTTTCTTGAAACCACTGTATTTCGTTAATAATAAACACAGCTTTCTGCACAACTAACATTTCATAACCTTTTTTTTTTTAATTCCCTTGTCAAACAATATACAGCTTTTAATAAGTCATTAATTTATCCCCTGTATAAATAATTTTTTCAATCTTGTCATACTTATTAAACCCACAACATAATGATATAAAATAGATTGAATTGAAATAAAAAAAGGCAGTCGTATGTTCTTTTTCGATTGTAATATTGGACACAAAGTGATGTGTTCAAATACAGATATAAAAATATTCATCAGATCTAAAGAAAATAAAGGATCTTGATTTTTTTTATCAATTGCGCGCACATACAACAATTATTTATCATCCATAACCTGCCCTCACTTGAAACGATTTATGCAAATACAAAAAAAAGATTAATGTACTTAACGAATCTTATTCCACAAGGCCTTTATATTAAAAAACATTGCTTCATGAAACTTAAATGCGTACATACAGCAATCGAGAATATATTTATGTAAAAACAAATATAAACAAGTAGCAATGACATTATATATAGTTCATATAGATACATGAATGGCTCGTTGGTGGAGTGATTCAGAGCCTCTGATGGTGTATGGCAATGAGTTCACCACCTATTCCATAGTGGAACGTAAACGTGACTGATGGAATGTGTGTGTATGTGTGTGTACTACATTCTTCTGCTTATCATTGCGTGATGTGACGTTGCGTTTAAAGCCATCAAAGCATCACAGGTTATTTGACAGCTTAGTATTGTGGTTAATTACAGTAGAAGCTAAAAAAAATTCAATATAGCATATTTGTATACAAAAAACATGCTATTATTTAAGACACAAAATAGACACAGTTGAGAGTAATTAAAGTGAGTAAATAATATTGATGAGTATTGAGGTAGGTTCAAGAGACCACTGAAGCCATTTGACATCTTACTTGGAGTATTATTAACATGTTACATGCGGGGCATCACAACTAATTGTTTATGAGTTGCAGAAAGAATATGCAAATGTAATAATTATCAGTTGTAGGCCTCCAGCGGAGAGAGTTAATACTTTACCGGACAATAACCATCATAGTATGTAAACAGTAAAAATCCCTTTTCCACAGATACCGATCACTCACTGTAAAAGGTATTAATAACCTTGACAATGTATTAATATTTTTGTACACTTGCAATTTTGTATTTAATAAAATATATATATTTAATCAATTCTCATACTTTAACTTCTTTAATAATATTATTATATTATATTTTATGCATTTGCAGGACAAAACCAATAAACCTGTAATATGCCAGTCATTTTAATATGCTGACTGAAATTAAAGCACACCCAACAATTAAATCTTCTGTTATGCAACTGATATAATATATGTTTGTACACAATAATACAGCATGTGTATAAAATATTTACAATATATATCCTATAAGAATGTCAAACTAATCTTCAGAATGTGTGGTCTCACTCTGGGCAAATTCAACAGACACAAACTTAAAACACTGAAAAATAGATTTCCACTCTTTTGCTATCTGTATTAGGGAGAATGACACATGTACTGGGGACATTAACTGCCTTATTGATTGAATGGTTATGACTGCTTCTCAATGTATGTACAACATAAAAAGTGAAAGTTGGGAGTGTACTACACTCACTGCCTAGCCCTTCAGTCAACTACAGGTATGGCTCTATGAGGGATACGAAAATATCTATCACAAATTATATACAAAGTCATTGCATACGAAATGTTAATTTATCTATACACGCAGTACCAGTTGTCGCCATTTTTTAACTACAGACTAATATACAAAAATCCGCATCGTTCCCCCGTTACAAAAACATCATGATATGTACAGTACATTACACTACACCCAGGCAGCTACGGGACCCCTTACGTTAAGTTCATTTACATTGGAACCGAGTGCAGCTTGTCTTTTTACATACACATTATTTATTCAATAACAAAATTAAAAAAAAAACACTCTAAATTTTAGAGCATCCACCTTAACCAATATATTACATGTTGAAACTTATTCAATAATTTTTACTCTATTATTTATTGCCATCAAAATAATTAAGTAGAATTTAATCTCTATCAAGGATGATCCATGTGTCTTTGTGTAAAAGTGAACATGACAACAGAAATAACAATTAAGGTTCAAGATGTTGAAATAAAGCTCTCCGAATCATTGGTTTCACCAATTAGGAATTGCCTATACACACATGTATAGGTATACTTTGAGTATGGAGCACATACAAACAATCAATTAATTAACGGTCAAAAAAGCCCATTACAAAAGGGCAAGATTAGTAATCGATGGAAAATGCTAATACAAAAATGTACACCATCAAAACGAAAATATTAAAAATGTACAACATGATGCTATTGTAAAACTGTTTTACAATGAACACAGTCAACGGTAAAACAACATTAATGTTACAACACAAGATTTGTCACTTACATTGAGACTGATCACCACATTGTAATACGTAAGTTTGAACACTTCACTTACACTCTGTAAAATTCACTGTCGCTTTACACTTCACACAGTTTATTGTTGTCTCTTGAGAAAAACTAACGAACACTTCTTGTCTTGTACAAACTTCACTCAGTCAAGTTGCTGCACTTGTACTACAGAGTTCTGGGGCGGAAGGGAGATCTCATATTTGATCATGCTGGCCCCTCGGCCGGTCGACACCACAAGGCCGCCCACTTCTTTCATATCACCACTGAAATAAATACAAAACGTATATATCTAGATATCTCTACACATGACTATAATCCCAAATGCCCTTCCTTTGCCTTTTACCAGCTTGTACTGGTGTAACCAAACAGGTGAAACAGATCCATTCAAGTATATAGTAACTAGGGGTGCACAGTAAGGCACGCAAGGGTGGTAACAATGCTAGGGCTGATTTTTTTTTACACTTTAACATACCTACATTGATGGCTTCAGCATGAATCAGTAAGTACAAGTCTCCAAGGCAATATTCACATATATTTTTAAGCTCACAATATTTGAATTTAGTTTTTATTACTTATGTGTTTTGAGACAAAATCATATTTCATCTATTATCATTATCATCGTCAGCCTACTGCAGTCCACCGCTAAATTTTGTCCTCCCATGAGTCATGAAAGTAACTATTTATCTATTTGTGAAAATAATATTAGCTACACTAAGAGAACACATGTCTATTAACATTAGAACTCACCCGTTCCATAGTGTGACATAAATGTAACTCAGGTGAAACATCACATGTAGTACACTCCTCCCTTCTTGTAATCATCTCTTCGGAGATTACAAGTGCAATGATACATATTTGTTATAATGATGATAGCAATAATTTAGCTACCTATTTGAATGTTGATGCCGTTTCCCTGTTAAATGTGTGGGCTTCGTGTCCCTGGGTTATCCTTGGTACTGATGGAAGTAATTACAGATTTCGGCACACCACAGTTTCTTGCTATCGATACTTTCACG
>DWTO01004264.1:0-11721 GCA_018244755.1 Jemadia pseudognetus
GATATCATTATATTGAAATAGAACATTTTAAAATATTTTACGTTACATGACCAGCAACAATTGGCAACAATTATTGACGACGATAATTAATTTTATTTTTCCCAATGATTTTGTAAATAATTTGCGTACATTACATTATTAAAACTTATATCTTGTGTTCATAAATTGATAATTTTATATTTTAAAATGACTAACTGATTTAAATTAACATTTAAACCTAATAAATAATAATAAATAAATAAATATAAAACTCTATCCGTTTTCAACTGCAGCCGCGGCACCGGCGCGCCTCTCCGCCAGCGGTTCCCAACTAACCCCACGCCACCGCGTCATTCCACAAATGGCAGTAACTCGAGCCCGCCGGTTTAAAATTGAAATTTATATGCACGCATTATACATGAGGCGGGATTATGGCTCAAAGAAATGATTGTGGGGTCCACCCTGGAGACCAGATAGTTGGTTCCCGCAAAAGATAGTAATGCGAGTGGATTAGACGGATGCCGTACTGCACGTTACCACAACTTTACCTACTTGATGTAACATTTAACGGTAATATTTCTACAGTATAGAGTTTCAGACGATTGGAAAGGAATGTACAATATAGTAATCTAGTTTCGACTTTTGATGACACATATATATTAGTATGTATTACAAAGTATACCTATTTTAAAATGAAAGCTTTCGTACAATTTGGCAGTTGGCAACCTTACGGATGAAAAAAAAACCGTTACGTTTTCCTCTAATGAACAACTCTAATTCCAAATTCGAATCGGATTATCTTTTAAACGGGTAATGGCGTCCGAAAAGAAAAACTTGAAATTATTATTAGTGTTCCATTAATACAAAAGTTGAAAATACTGGGCGTCCGCGCCCCGTAATTTCGTAAGAGGGAGAGACGATTATGGCTATTAAATATGCATTAACGAATTTTTCTCTTTAAAAGCTGAAAAAAAAATGGCGTAAGGAGAAAATTGCCAATTAGGCGCGCCCGCCTCCGTAGTACCTACTTTTCACCTAAAATTAAATTTTCTCCGGTAAAGTGTACATCAAGCGATGTTAACTTAACGTTCTACGTTTTGCCAACTTTTGAGTGCGATGTGTTTAATTTATATGCGTTACGGGTTTCAAATTCTTCGTTAACGCACCTGCTCCATGATATTAACGTTAACTTTTAACTATAGTACTTTGATGTTTAATATCCATGGCATTTAATTTAAAGAACACATTTCCAACATTTGTGCCAAATCAGATAGAATCTAATTATTGTATCAATTACAATTATTAATTTAAACTTGTAAGCGAAGCAAAGTGCTGAGCAGTGAGTTGTGTGGTTGATAGTCGCTAAATATGTTTCTCTTATATGGACAAGACTTTGTCTTAGTATAAAATCGTCTAAATAGGTAAAAGTATGTGTTTCAAAATTAATACGTTTAATTTGTACAAGCTTCCGGTGATCGAATGTTGTAAATGCATCCATCGGTCCTGGTTTCTATTCCCGGGTAGACTATTATTGGATTTATTTAATTTAGAACTTCTAGTAATATTTTTACTAGTAGCTCAGAGTCTGGATTGGACTCCGGTGTATGGCATTTTGCTCACAACCTATTCGATGGTGAGCAATAAACGTAACTGGTGAAACGCGGTGGTATTATACTGTTCTGTCTACGTCTTCGGGGTTTACAGACGTGATGTTACATTAATTATTTATACCATAGTCATTAAATAGAAAGCAGTAGTTATTACAGATTACATACATCTGTATGGATGTTAATTTACAATGTCGTCAGCGTCATCATCAGCCCATTTCAGTCCACTGCTGGACACGGGCCTCTCTTGAGGGGTTATGCCCACAACAAGACATTAAAAAAAAGAAAAGTGACAATAATATCACCAGTCTTAACGAGACTTAAACGCCGTCTTCGACAGCGAAGCGAGCGCCGTGGAACGTGTAGCTCGTATGAATAAATGATCGAAATATAGTTGTGTAACGGAATACAAGCTCACAAATGAAAATTAATTATGCAACGGGATAAATTGACACTAATTCCGCGAACAGCCGCCGCGTTAGCGAGTTACCGCGGAGCGGAGCGTAGCTACTTCGAGCGCTCTGAGTGGTTATGCTAACATTTCTAACTGGATTGCGATGTATACGTACTTAAGTATGTTCTCACGCACTTACTAGGGCGAAGTAAATTAACTTCATAATCTAAATATTATTATATTCACACCTCAGGTGTCGAAGGTGTAGGCAGAGAGCGACGACTGTCTGAGGATACAAATATTTGGCTTTCGTTGCTACCTGCCTATCCCGTTAAGGAAATAACCTGATGTTACATAATAATCTAATATCCAAATACGACTGCGCTTAACGTGACTAATACCCAATACATAAAGCTCTCAACTAAACATTTATCACGTTACAGATTAAGTAAACACCTCGTGCAGGTGTCGGCAGGGAGGCTGCCCCCTGGCGGCGCCATAATCAGTTAATTGCATGAATAATTGAACGTAGCCATTATCCACATACGTGGGTATATAGCGCCATCGAGCCTCTAATGACGCTAACTGTCGTGGGGCGTTTGGGATCACGAACAAGACTATCGAAGTTGATCCCCAACCCGCGCGCCCAGCGTGGGGCTTGTGGGCTAAAACCTCCTCTGTGAAGGCCCGTATCCAGCTGTGTACAGACTCATAATGGCAATGATCATGATAAATTTCAACGTAATAAACAGCACGACTTTACAAAACCTTCTTTATTACCGACATATAAGTAACGATATATTATTTGTTATATTTTGTTAATGCATTAGATACAATTCTATGTAAAACAGTGGCGGTGACAAATTATTTAATAAGACCACGTTGTTATTCACAAGTGGCAGTATGTCCAAAATTTGTAATTGTACATACTCTCTGTCTACCTCTTCGTGGGATATACGTCTGATGTTACGTATTTTATCAAATTAACGGAACAAAAATAGACCAGTTTCGCTTGATGTACGTAACAGTAAAAGAAAACATGATGAGAAAAGCTAAGGTAATACTAATAATATAAAATGGTCCTCAACCACTAGACTCGATACACTGTGGCCTCTGAGAGGAGACGTGTGCTCAACAGCAGAGCAGAGAGACATAAGAGAGTGTCTGTTGGAGTGTCTGTTGGTGGATGGTAAAGATGTTGGTCTCCATGTTATATGGCTGTGACCAGTCTCTGCTAAATTATTAATTAGAATTAAGTATTATAAAACAATGTCTATAATCAGTTTCTCCTTACCAATATTACCTTATTACTGTGGACTCTCGATTTTGTATTAGCTTAAAAATACTTAAATATTTAAATAAAAAATGCCTAGTTGAATGTTTCAATGTACTTATACTTACTTAGTGCAGAAAAATATTAAAAATGTACAAATATTTAAAAAAAACGTAAATTCACGCCTGTAATCTCCGAAGAGCTAGGCAGAGGGGTGCAGAACACTCCTACGTTTCACCGGTGTGCAAATGTTAGAAAGAATTTTTTCCAACGTCTCTGCTATTAGCGTGACATGGTGTCAAGTGCAGAGTACATAATATTCTGTAATAGAAAAAGTTTTTAAAAACGTCTTATAATTTGTTCAGTACATATTTTTTATTAATTTATCAAATATGTAGTTATATCTTTAACCCAACGTTATAAGTATCCACAATACAAAGTAACAAGTAAGTAAGTAAGTAATAGGGGAACGTAATGTTGTATTTAAATCGGGACAATAACAAATATATTTCTATTAATATTGCACGGCACTCAATTTCGCCGGCGTAGTACAAATCTATACAATTATTCACTGTATTAAGGGTTTAATAAATTCTCTTTGTTGTATCTTGTATTCAATTCGCTAGTTGAATATTCATATTAGACAGACACTCGAGACGCCTCAAGGCGGACATTTTCCGAATGTCCCCAACCCCCGCCCACACAAAACCAATTAATATTGCCGCGCTTCGTTAGCTCGCCCAAACTCAGCAGGTTTGACCCTTGCTCCTAATGGAATTTCTACCTACCTCTTCGGATCCACTGACGAAAATTACAATTAAGTAAACATTGTGCTATATTACCATATATTTAACATTTGATAACTATGTTTTCGTTTCAATCAAATCTAATCTTTATATCATCAGTATAATTTTGTTAGGTACGCCTTTGTCGTCACTGTTTCGTACACGGATTTTCTTTAAAAGTTAGAAGGGTTATGGAAGTATTTCATTTTGTGCAACCCCTAATACACATGTGAGAATAGTCTTCAGTCACAATTAAAAATCAAAGCATGTTTAATATTCTCTTATATTGTACTCTTTTGTAATTAGTCAAAAAATACACATTAATTCAAATCACGTTTTCCATAGTGTTTGTCAATTCAACGTTTACAATGAGTATTCTTAATCAATGACGTTAATTCGGTTAGTATAATTATAACAAATGACATACAACACACGGAAAAGTGAAAAAATGTTATAATTGAGCTTTTATACGGTGACTTCAATTTCCGAACCACGAGAATGTATTTCAATTTTGTTATTAATTAAAATAGTTTTACTCTCAACAAAGTTTGAATGATCGTACAACTAAAGCATTTTCCTTATATGTAGGTACGTTCAGGCATTGTAGCCGGAACGGTACATTTACAATACATTTATACCAACAGGGCTACTGTCAATTAAAACTACGTAACTTCACCCCTATTATCCCTCAAGAGGTAGGCAGAGGAGTATAGTGCGCTCCCACGTTTCACCAGTTACGTTTACGTCCCACTATGGAACAGGTGGTGAGTCTGTTGCCATACACTTTGTCTAATAGATTGTCTATACACTCGAATAAATGAAACTACATTGAAGTGCACTGAAACTCTGCAACGAGTGTATCGCAGTTCACAAAAGTATCACGGAAAGTGTGTGTGCAAGCATCTGCGGTGAGCAGCGGCGTCGGCACCACTCTTCAATTATTAGCGCCTGTAATGAACGCAAACCTTTGATTCCATTGAACGAGTGCCCGGGGCTGGTCGTGGCGCGTGCGACGAGCGGGGAGCGGATTTTATGTTTTACGAAGTTATCATAGAAATAAAATTGATTAATAAATAAATGCTGTCTGAGTCTCTACTTTGTCCAGATTTTTGCCCAGAGAACAGGTTTTGCCCATAATCCCACACTCGGCCTGTTAGCGATCGCGGAACCCAGCCTCTAGGTTCGTGTATTAAATTAATTACTACAACGTATTCGTGTAAAAATGAGTGAATTAATCATTTCAATAAATTCGTCTATTTCGCGTGCACACGAAACGTTGCTTTTTAGACTTACAACGCCCTGATATATATCATCATCATATAACTATAATCGAATTATTTGACATCGTTGACGACATATTAATGACGACGTATATATGTATATTTACAAAAAAAACAAACTTATCATGATGATTATTTCGTGTATTGTGTGATATTTATTATAATTTCAAATTTTGTACATGCATGTTTAAATGTCGATTTTCCGTCTTGTCGTAAAACAATTGTTTTTTAAACTACCTTATAAACGTTGTTAAGATCTTTTAAATTTTTCCGTTACAATAGCAAGGTACGAACGTACGTACGTACGTACAAAATTAGTTACAAATGTTTGATTTATACAGATATACATAGAACATAATAGCTATATATATAAAACGATATTTCACATTTAATATCGTAATAATTTCACAAGTGGCGTCACAATTAACTTCAAATTTTAATTGTCACAACAATATCGGTACATGAACTGTTCTTTGCGGTCTGAAGTTTCAAGCGTTACCCCGTCCGACTGTAGGCCGCCGCCCCCCGGCCCGCCGGCGCTCGCGCCCGGCGCCGGTCGCGGCGCATCAACTATGCACTAAGGGAATGGCAGAGCGGGGCGACACCTCCGCCCCGTTCATTTCATTGTCTCCAATCTTCGCTTTCGCCTGTGATGCGATGTAGTGCTTTGAATTTTACACTACCCAGACGGCGCTCCGTGTAAAATATAAATGGAATTTATGACATTATTCGGGAGTTGCCTCTTGTGAAATTCGAGTGATACTTATACATACATCTTCGTGTAGTATGCTCGGCAGTATGTTTTATTGCCTTGATTTAGGTGTTATTTGTATCTAAGCTTGTATCATTTATTTGCATTGTATTACGTGTAAGTACATAAAAATTGTAATTAAATATGTACCTATACAAAATTAAGAAAATTAAAGTATCTGCATCTTATTCGAATCTGTGTTCTATTCTAATATTAAAATAATTGAACATAATGTAATCTAAGGCCTATATTCCCACAAGAGTGGTAAACAGCACAATGTAGTTTTACACAATTCACTAATTATGGTACCTACATTGAATGGTAGTGAGGTTATTGACACACACCAGACACAATTCCAGACTCCGCGGTGCTATTGGCAATTTTAAGCTAAAACACATCTTTGAGCGGCCCGGGGATCAAACCCAGGACAGGACCTTTCAATTAGTAGTCTGGCTTACAACTACTCATCAAAGTCGTTTAAACAAATTAAATTATAAACCTAATTTGTTATCGGGGATAATAAAGCAAATACTTTAATACAATTCATACGCATGTAATGGATGAAATGATGTCTTTAGGTGGTAAGTATATTTAAAGGTATGGTTTGTTTCCAGCAGCGGCGCGTTCAGGTCGTCTCCGGCGGGCGCGTCAGACCCCTCCTCTGCGCCGCCGCCGCCGCTCTTCCTGCCGCCGCATCTATCGCATCTCTCTCAGCATCTCAACCATCTGTCGCAGCCCTTCTTCCCTTTGAAAGGTGGGCTATATAATACAGCTTGCTTAAGTAGAACATGTTAATGTTGTTGATAACACGTGGAGTAACGCTTTGTTAACACTGTGTTGTTATATTTATTATCAAAATCGCGATATATATTTTGCAGACGAAGGTCGACCATTGATTTGACTCTGAAGTTCTTTAGAGTTTAAACACATGTATGTGACCAGTACCGTATATTGCGTTATAACTTATTTTCGGAATTTAACTATAGATTTGTTGAAAATAACTATCAAAACAATGTTTCTATCAAGTGAAAGAGAGCATCGCTCGCAGGTTGGGGCGCGCCGTGCCCGTGCTGCCCCAAGGAGGAGGCCCGCTCGTCCAGCGTGGCCGAGCTGCGGCGCTAGGCGCACGAGCACTCCGCCGCGCTGCTGCACTCGCTGGCCAGCTTCCAGTCGCGCGCGCTGCTGCCGCTGCCGCTGCAGCTGCCGCCGCTGCCGCTGCCGCTCGTGCACGAGCCGCCGCCGCCCGCCGACCCCGGCCACGCCAAGCACCTGGATTAACACACATCTTCCAAGCAAACCCACCACCTTGTACACAAATTAGCTACAGAGCTTAAAGGATTCCATTATTATCACTGATATACAACTCGAATGTTCGAAGTCTATTAGCTAAGCTGAATAACGGATGCAATTGAAAAAGTAAATTCAGTCAAGGCTGTGTAAAAAGTGAGTGTCTATAACGCTGACGTTAAGCCCATTGCGTAAATTATTCTTTGTTACTATAAAGTACATATAAAATGTATCAGCATTACTTGTGATTCGATAATTCTTCGTCAGTCCCGTAACTCTCCCGCCTTTACCTGGAGGGTACGATCATGTTTAGGTATAACTAAGTTTTTGGCTAAAAATACTATCTTTAAATCGTAATGAATTTAAACATAACAGAATTCTTGCTGAATTCGTATATTATTTTTTATTCGTGGGTAGATTTCAGCAACAACAAAAATGTCCATGGAAAATATGTGGGATTCAGTTTTTTTGTTATATTTACAAAAACTCAAAATAAAATTATACAAAACGAGCCGAGAAACTGCCGACGTATCGCTGTCTCGCTCACTCACACCATTACATGAGTCTGTCTCGTTTACATACCGTAATAATTAGTTCGAACATTATTTAACATTTTTCATTAGGCTTTGTTTTAAAAGGTGGTTTTTTAATTATTACATTTCCTTATAATTATGTAATTACTTTTTAAAACAAACTGCTATCGTCTACTACCCGCAAGTGCAGATCGGTGCACTTCACACGCCACAGAACTTTTTAGAGAACTTCCATTTCTTTAGGCTGCATGCGACATTTTCTTCCGCTTAAGTGATATTTAATCATTAAAAGTCGTATAGTTTTACAAAGGGAGAAATACGTTAAAATGTGCAAATTTAATTATGCAATCGTAAAATAATCATGTCGTATTATCAGATTTGTGTTATAATTAAAGTTTGTTATGTTTGTGCCATGTCTTATCCAATTGTGCCAACATCAAAATATAGTGCCATATTAATTTAAAAAAATTAACTCCCTTACTTGCCATGATATTATATTAAGATTGCTTTATAATATGTACCTAGTGATGTTTGAGAACATTGTAAAATTTGTTTTCTTAACAATTGCATTATAAGATAGGTATCGGATATATTTCAGTAACTAATGTATATAACTTCAATGTAAAATTAATAATTATAGGTACTTAGGTGTGAAAATCATTAGTGATTTTGTTCGTTGAATGTAATATATTATTCGTTTCAAAACATAATCACAATATTTCCATACACGTTACTTTAAGCATTTGCAACACGGAAATTAATAAAAACACAATCGAAAAAAAATAATTCATAGGTATAAAATGTCTTGTTGCCGTATAAATAAAATTTATTAAAATATCGAATAGTCACATTCTAAGCGTCAGTATTATTTAGTTTAAGCGGAATTGTAAAATAATGAAATTTATTATAATGTTAAATTTATTGTAAATATATAACAAAAAACATGTTTACCATTGCAGTATTCGACCAAACATTTGTGAATAGTGTTTTCTCGTGTCTTTAGTACTATAAGTATTTGTAAATAAAGCGTTTAATATAACAATAATACGAGTAATATCAGATTTCATGATAATTTCAAAATTTACACGCTAACGTAGTGTATATGAATCTTCCTACTTCCTACACACTACACTAGGTACCTACGGATCAACTTTTAATGTAACTGATAATAACTGTAAACATTCAATAATTATGTGTTGCGCTCCTATTTTTGAATTAAGTGAAATTACCATCAGCTGTCAAATTAAATATTCAACGTGATTGTTTTTCAAAAATTGGGTAAATAAAAAATATGATAATAAAAGCATATTAACTATAAGAAAAAATTAAATAATTATATTTTCAAATTTAAATGAAAATAAACATTATCGTAATTTATTCACATGAATGTACCTAAATACAACAGCATACGGAATTTTTCCTAATCCCTTTTTTAAGCCTGGTATTGCTACCTCGCTTTCCACAGATAAGAAATCATCGTAGGTAACTTGCTACTATCTTGATGATAAAACACCCTTATTACTTATTTAAATAAGTTGAACCATTTTGTTTTTATAATCTGTATTCGCCGCAAGCTCGCTAGTATCGGGGGGAATTCATGAAGATATAAATTAGTTAAGCACTGGCTTACACACAATATAATCTGAAAGACTACATGTAGTTTAATATATATTGAAACTTATTATTTAAATTAAATATTTGTATATACACCACGTTAATTAAAATGTTCTTAAGATGTTTCGTTAGATAGTTTTAGTTAACTTCACAATAACTGAAGGCACAAGCTGAGTTGGTGCCTATTTCTGTTATAAACCCTTTCTTTGAATCAATTAATTTCAGTGTTTATAAAAAAGGTCCCGGTTAATATACAAAACGTTTTCTATGCGCAGTCCCACTGGGTTTTATTTACAATGTTAAAATTTCATAACTTTCTTTTATTTATATAATTGATGCAAACATGTATCAATGATACGAATATAATTAAATGATATTAGGAATATAATAATGCAATTATTGTTATTGTGCCCGTAGAGATGCGCCATGTTTGTATATATGTGAGAGAAAGAGAGGGGGATATGGTCACTGCACTATGCACGAGTTGTGGAATTGTTGGCGCGCCTGTAACATAGTATACATATGTAACTACCTTCATATATCTAATGTTAGTACACGACTAGTTGTTTGAATTATTGCGGAATAAACCATAATGTACGGAGATTTTTGTATTTTATTTAACCCAAAACTTCCTTTAAAAAGAAATAGTTATAATTTTCTTGGCAATTTTTTTTTATTATTTTCTGGACAATAAAAATCGCCGTCTAGACAATGAATTATAAACGGAGATTAACTTCCGTTAAATGGCCCACCTAAGGGGTTTTCTTTTTAAAATTTAAACGGAACCCCTTTTAGTTAGTACAAGGCTTTTACTTAAACCTTTTCCTTAAAAAAAGGATTCAGTTAAATGCGTTCATAACAAACAGAGATAACTCTTGACAAACATGCGCACAAAGTAAGAAGCATACAGTAGAATTAAGAATCCTTCCCTCTTATGAAATCGGCTTAAAAATGCGGTGGGACCCTCCGTCGAGTAAATGAAGTGTTTTGAACTCACACAGACATGAAGCTTTAATTCTTAGCATGTGTTAATAATTGTGTACACAGGAAGGATCACATAGCAGTGAACAATTTGATTTTTTTATCGTCATCGTAATCAGCTGGTCTCAGTCCACAGCTGGGCTAAGGTCTTCCCGAACAATCACCATCGGTCCCCGTCATCTTCTAAACGCATGTTTTCAATAAATATAAGACATTAGTAATATCTACGGTAATGACGTCATACTTATACCTACAAGAGTGTAACAAATTATTTTACTATTTAATATCAAAAACAAACACCTTAAAGTAGATACTGAAAGTAGTAAATTTAAGTAGTATTTTGAGCTGTACCTATAACATTTTATAACAATTCACACATGACTGTATGATCCCAAAGTTATGCAAATATGCTTTGAAGACTGCATAACCGATAACAAGAAGGAAATTTTAACAACGAAACGCAAACGTACTTTGCCCTTGTCACACAAATTTTGCTTTAAATGATAATCGAAACCAGCCAACTACAGTTAAGCAAACAGGGTATTCGACTACCGGATCGACAGCCCAAGTTAATGTACGTACAACTGAAAAAGTAGGTTATTAGTACCACAGTACATCCTAAGTACACATAAGAATTATAAAAAAAATAGTAAAATCACGCCCGTAATCCATAAAAAGGTAGCCAGAGGAGTGTAATAAACTCCCACGGTTCATCAGTTCCGTTTACATATACGTACCTAATAGGGGGTGAGCCATGTACCGGGCACACATTCAAACTCTAATTCACTACTAGAAATTTCTATAGGGAAATCTAATAGTTTGTTATAATTACTATACGTTATACAGATTAAGTGCGACGTAATATTTTTGTAAGAGAGTCAGACTGTACACTTAATTCATTTTATTCTGAGCCGTAATCCTTGCTCAACAGTGGGTCAGTATAGCAGTTGATAATGACGTTATTAGTGAATTTAAATAACATACCTAAGGGTATAAGTATTATATTGACAAAGTAGAAAATATCAAAACAATAAAAGCGTCAAATAGAAACAATTTACTTTTTTGAGAGAAGTAAACTTATCATGCCTGCCTCGTTGGTCGTGTTGGTTGTAAGTGCGACTGACGATCAGGAGGTCCTGGGTTCGATTCCCGGGTCGGGTAGTATAGAATTTTTCTAATTTAGATTTTCTAGTAGTGTCTCGGAGTCTGGATTTGTGCCCGGTGCATGGCAATAGGC
>DWTO01004265.1:0-11719 GCA_018244755.1 Jemadia pseudognetus
CTGATCTAGCGTGCGTGCATGTAAGAGATTGATGAATAACGTCCGGTTTGTAAAAATAGAGATATTTGATATTCAATGCTCCCTGCCTACCCCGTGAGGAACCTAGCGTGATAGTATAATAATGATTATTCTCTATACATATAGATCTACAATGGACACGTGCTCAGTTGCCACGCGCGAGGCGAGAAACAAATTGCTAGTTGTGAGGCAGACGTGCGTTGCGGTGTTGCCAACTCTAATTAGCAGATTTCCTTATCCATTCTCTGTGTTGCCACTGTCGGTTTGTACGTAATGTTTAGATTGGAATACATACATACATATCCTCACGCCAGGTCCCTTGCGGGGTAGATTGGAATACTGGCAATTTTGTACGTAGATTTCTTTAAGGCGTGGAAAGTACTACGCGGCTATTCGTCCTCTTGTAGGACTGAGTTGGAATGATTGTGTCGGTGTTGACGAAATAGTAACTAAAGTAAACTTACATTCAATGTCATTATCATCATTTTGTTCTTACAATGGTGGACATCCGTCTTTTCAATGTTATAAGCGTTACCTCATAAATCATATTTGATATGATGATAAATACAAAGACGTATTTACATAAAAATCTAATGTATTTGTTTAGAAAATGTGTAGCACTGCGAAATTATATATTTTACATATCACCATTATCATATTAGTGATTCTCACATTATTATCTGAAGAATAAGAGCCGAGACTTCCTGTTTTATGAAAAGGGCTAAACAAGGACAAGTGTCTGTGTGAATTGTACCCCCGAGTGTTTTGTCCACAACGCGAAGGGTGACTTGGAAATATACGTATTCAATTGCATGTTTATTTAAAATGAATGAATGTACTCAAATTTGAATGAAATTGTGTCATCATTATGGACAATGTATAATATTTCATTATGTGTATTCAATTATGTTGAATGACATGTGAATTATATATGAGTCTTATAATGAATAATATCTGCTTAATTTTAGAAGGCATAGTAATGTTTAACATTTTGTTTTCTTTTGTGTTTTATTTGTTGTAAACTGCCTGCTGACCAAAGGGTCCTGGGTTCGATTCCTAACCTACTGTACATAATATATAATATAATATCTCGGGACATCTCATACATGCCTACCACTTTGGGTAAATATGGGCGTGATGTTACGTTTTATTTACGCACGAGTAAAATTGAGTTTCAAAAAATGCATTTATAATACTCGCACGAAATAATCGACGAAGGAATGTTTTGTCTCTGAGCATGTTCAATACATATCTTCGAAATATAAAAGTAGCTTCTAAATGAAAATATAACTATCTTCAATATATTATAACAAAACAAATACACCTTATTTGTAGGAGAATAGTTTTAATTATTAAGCTGTGAAACAGAGATCCAACGTAGATAGTTTGCAGGTATGTGGTACATCAATCTGCATATATTTGGATCACATACAACTGTTTATGTACGAGCTATGTATGTATATATATCATCGTAGTGATATGACGTCCAATTTTGTGCTACGCTGATTGCAGCGGCTACATCACGTTAAATACTCCACTAGGCCACGAAATACTAAATCGAATAACGAACCACAAACGTCTCTGACCGTGCACGCTGAGCGTGCCGGCCGTAACCAGACGAGTCCGGTTATAACCGGATCTGGGCGGTTGTGTTCGGATCTCGCATGGATAGATACCGGAACGGATGCGCACTGGCCGTGCATTTCGGATCGGCGACCGTTAGTTTGGGGTTAGAATAGTTTCGAAATTAGATTTGCAATTTGGAAGTTTAGTATTAGAATTTAAATTGAAATTTGCTTTACCTAAATGTTATGTTGAATTTGTAAGAATATAATATTTAATATATATCTACATTGTCTGCTTAAAATTGGAATGATATTAGAATTAATGAAAGGCGTTATACAAATTACAGTTCAATAAATATTTTTATTTTTTCCAAAATCGTAGTGCTAAGGCTATTTATATGGATATATCTGCATTTTAACGTAAAATCACGCCTGTAATCCCAGAAGATGTGGGCAGAGGAGTGTACTTCACTCTCGCATTTCATCGATTACGTTAACGTCCCATTGTGGAATAGGTGGTGTACCTATTGCTGTACACTGGGCACATATCCAGACTCCGAACCACTACTTGAAAATCTAAGTTGGAAAATTCAATAGTACCCGAACCGAAGTTTGAACCTAGGACCTTTCGATCGGCGGTCGCGCTCGCAACCAACACGACTACACAAGCAGTCAATGCTTATCTACATTTTTAATACTAAGTAATCGCAGTCATACTGCTTTAAAAATTAATGACATCTTTAGTGTGAACATGACATAATTTAATACAGAATAAAAACTAAAGCGAATTTGTTCAAATATTTCTGTAAAACCGACTGTGCTATAGAAATCATTTTTAAAATCCGCGAAGTGTCTTTCAGGGTTCTTGGTTTGAAGCTCTAATGAGCATAATCAAATGGGTAGTGGGGACCGGAAGGCGCGACAGCGGAAGGGCCCAGGGCTGACAATGACTGCGCCGGCCGCGGGCGTACACTAATTGTCTAAGTGCATAATGAACTTGTTTGTGACAACCCTACCTAACTTTGAAATCGAAACGTAACAGAATCGCAACTCTACATAAGAACATTCAAAGTATAATTTCGATTGTTAGGATTTTGTACATGGACACCCTAGTTGAGAGAAGCGTGCATTCAATTTTCACCTATGATCCCTTGATACAGACTTCATTTTTAACTGTATGTGACATGTTATATATTATTAAAGGAAGTAATAGTAACGCTTCTTGTCACCCGGTCTTGTTTGCATGTGGCGCACTTCGCTTTGTTGGCGGGGTTAATTAGAAAGTTCGGTCGCGTAAAAATCGCGAAGTTCGCTTGAAGAGGCGTGACTTTGGGTAATTATGTGCTTATGAGTGCAGTTTCCGAGAGACGCCGTAGACGTGCGGAGATACGCGCGAGATACGTATACCTAAGTACTACGGGGCTCCTTTAATGTTACAGTTTTAATTAATCAACTTATCCATACATTATAGTTTTAATTAATCAAGTTATCTATATTATATTGACTGCTTCGTTGGTCGCGTTGGTTGCAAGTGCGATTGCCGATCGGGAGGTCCTGGGTTCAATTTCCGGGTCGAACACTATTGAATTTTTCCAAATTATATTTATGTAGTAATTTATATTGAATCAATACTTTTAGTTCGAAAAATTCAATTTGTTTGTCACATTTGTTTTAATCGCAAGAGCAATATCAATTAAGGTGTAATACATCTCCAATTTTAACATTTTCTTTCCACGGATTCAAATTAAAATTGACGTTGTGTCGAAGTCTGACAAACGCATTTAAATTTGTATTTAGAATTTGGAAACCAAAATTTTTATCGGAAATGCATTTCCTTCACGGAATCGTACGGCGCACCTCTTTGCCGACGCCGACGTCAAAATAAACGTTGACAGATGACAACGTTATTGACAACCAACACAACTTGTCAGTTCGACTCAAATAAATTTAAAATCTATTCCATTCGCAATACGAACTGTCAACTAGTTTAACGGATGCGGTAAATATCTTTTTTTTTTATAAAAACCGTTAAGTTGTAAACAGAACAACAAAAATGTTTATTGCGGTTATGAAGATGTCTTTTTTGTTTTTGAATAACGAACGCTTAATTGTTCCCGTTTGTCGGCTGATCGGAGCTGGCGATTATTGTTTACCCATTTCTTTCTTATTGTTTTTATTTTACACTCGTTTATTGTTATATTTGTTTGTTACTCCTTGTTACTGGTTATGTTAATAATTCTTTTCTATTCAACGAAGTATACGGAAGATTATGGAACAACTGTTTTTGTTTCGGTCCTTCTGCGAATTCAGAAACTCAGTTTCTATGATGGATTATTGTAATAAATTTATTAAATTGATGTTGAAAACAATGAACAGTTATAGTTAGCTTCAGTTTAGATTTATAAATAAACTTAACAGACATATAGCTCCAGTTTAGATTTATTAAATAAACTTAAGAACGCAAAGGATTTATTGAAGTTTACAAAAATGATATTTTATCTTCTTTTGCTTGTTTTTATTAAAATAATTTTAACAGATAATTAATTATATAAGGCAAAGACGTGATTTAATAATTATAATAAAATATTTCAGAAACGTTTTTTTCTCAATTATTACGGATTTCAATGAAAAAATTTCACTGCCTACGTTATGCTAGGAAATCTAAATGATTATCACATATTCGTTTACTCATACAAGATTATGTTAGCTAAAGTTAAAATTTCAAGCAAGTTGTTTGATGTTTACAGACGACCATTAAAAGTTAAGGTAGGCACTGCAAGCTGAATACAGGCACACATAAGATCTCCCCTTCGCGATCACACTGATTTAATAAAAGTCTCGATGTGTCGACTTCTTTAGTCGAGTTCCTCATAACCAACTAAAATCATTTGCTACAGAAGATCTTCTAGAACATTCAATGCACCTAGAACACCAATTTATTTAGTTAGTTTTTATTTATTAATCCGCATTGACAAGTTGATTGTTTTATATATATAAAGCAAACGAGTAAAACATAGGGTTCATTTTCATAGATCTCAAATTATTTGTAGGTAATATTGAATTATAAAACTTTACATATGAAATAAGATGAAACGGTGAATTTTTAATTACCGTACCTTGGATATAGTTTACATTGGATTTCTTGACAAAAAGAAATTGTTCTATCCCCATGATTTCCACGTTCCAAAACACACATTGCTCAGGAAATTTCAGATAGTTGGTTACGGGTGTATTAAATGCCATGCTTAATTAGACTGTCAAATGTTTACGAATCAAGCAGTTTACATAAGAGTAACAATTTTCTGTGAACATTCAACAGCATACGTGCGTATTTCTACGCGGGTGTCCCCGCGCTCATAGCGTGTCCCTCCGCGCGGGTACCTACCAACATGTCACATTACGATAATTGGATAATATTAAAAAAGTAATAAATCGGAATTTTCGCTGAAACAATGAGTACATTATACAGATTGCCCTACGCGAGACGGCCGCCCCACAATGGGTATTATCATTGGGGGCCATTAACTGAGTGCATTCTTGCTGAAAAATAATAGCTTCACCCCCCGTGTAGGAGGGGGCGAGCGCCACCGGTGAGTTAAACAGCGTTTGATCTGTGAATGAGATAAACTCCGCTTAATTATCATGTAAAACGACTCGGAGTAACGTAACAGTATTGACTACTTTGACGCTATAAGAAAATGGCGATGGGTTAAGGAAATGATCTCGTTCGGAAAGACACCGCATCCTAATTTATTGTTAGTCAAACTTAATCAGGAACGCATTTGCGACCGGTTTCGAATAGGACACTCGTGCTATTTGAAAATATAACAGATTTATAAGACGTGCATTGATCTCATAAGAGGTAGCCTGAGTTTATGTCTGCTTATTTGGAGACTTAAAGAGTTCGACCGTGGCAGACAACTGTCGTACCTAAGACCGTGGACTTATACTTCTCGTTCTGAAAAGAGACTCATGCCAATGGAACGATAAAGAGATCGATGATGATTAAAGTTGGATTGTACACTAAAATACAGCAGATATTACAGTTTTTCTTAAAACATGATACGCCCTTCCACTCTGCTTAACACATAGGTATTGCGAAATTTGTAAGACTATTAACCGGAGAACAATGTTTTCACAATGGCCCCGTGGACAGCCAGCGTTAAAATTATATAAGAACGCAAGATGAACTAAAGTAATGATATAAGGAGTTTTATTTTCGTTTAATTTTGATAAAGCCATCTATAATTTTTAGTTTTTACTAAAATTTTAACACAAGAATTAGAATATGTTTATTTTAGATCCTTTGAAGTATTTTCGCTATAAATACGCTATTAATATATATATTTGTGACTATTTATAAAGATTAAAAACTTAACATCACGCGTGTAATCCCCGAAGAAGTAGGCAGAGGAATGTAGTACCAACACTCCCATGTTTCACCAGTTATATTTTACGTTCCACTATGGAATAGGTGGTGAGCCTATTGCCATGCACCGGGCACATTTCTAGACTCCGAGCCACTACTAGCAAATCTAAACTAGAAAAATCTGAGTGCCCGACCCGGGAATCGAACCCAGAACCTCCCAATCAGCAGTCGCCCTTACAATCAACACGACCAACGGGCAGTCAAAGGCAGTATTTAACCATTTTTCAAATTCACCTCTGCATTTGAAATAAACATCAATCTTTTCGAGGCTTTTGAAATTTCATCCATATACCTACAATGTAAGTCTACGTTTATAATATATTCCATATATTAAAATAAAAATATTTTTAGTAGAAAGAGTTTTGTTTGCAATACCCACTTCCTCTAACTTTGGAATCGAGCAAAAAATTGAGAACATCCACAAAGCTCGTGTTCCCGCATTTTGTATATTCACATATATACATATTTTAAAATTCACATTCGTCACGCGAACAAAGAACGCGGGCATCATTACGACGTGTGAAATTTGTTTAGGCGAAAAAAAAATTGTTTACGAAACTTGGAAAATACGTACACACGCGTGCCGCGAAACCTTGCAACCGGGCGCAGAAAAAACTTTAATAAGTAGTATGTCGAGAGAGGTGTCAAGGGAAATTTGAGTAAATTAAAATAGGAAGATAGGGCGAATAAGGCTGCGACCTCCATTGTGTTCAATGCGAACGCAGCGAAAACTAACTAGCTTTTCATTTTCCGTCTCTGTCGCTACCATAGTGTTAGAGAGAGCCGGCAACCCCAGTGGCAGAACATTGTGACATGAGACGTCATTATGATGGTGGCAAGGAGTAAGTAATTAGGTGGGCGTTGTGTTTATATGCGTTATAATATTATTCATCGTTCGGTGGCTACGTACCTAATTACTTTGCTCATTTATCCGAGGCATAGCCTTATAGGGCTCGCTGCCGGAATGATCGTTGTCTTTTGCATCACTAACCGAGAGGTGTATTCGTATTCAATGCGAAAATCGTTATGGATACGCAATATCCTGGGAATTAAACGTAGTTTCACGTGCAAAGATTGCGAATAGATATTTTGTAACTAGTCTCTATTTTTTCGCTTCGCGAGCATACTCCGCGATTAAGTTCTTTACTCATTTTTAAGTGTTTTCAATTTGTTTGCGGCCACAAACAAAGCGTTTATTGGTATCATCACTTTCCGATTTAAATGAAAAAGTCGAGTCTATAACTTTGAATATGAGTAGATAGTATTTTCTGTATAACTTAGAATTTTAAGTGTTTTACGTAAAGTCCTGAATAGTAAAAGTTTTGATTGAGAGCACCTCGTTATGCGTTCGTCACGTCTTGATACAAGTATATTATTATGGAAACTATTGCTCTCAGTTCATTTAGATTGTTTATCACTAGTAGATCATCGGGCGCTAATCAGTAACTAACAACTAGACCGTAATCAAAACATTAAACGGCATGTTACATTGCGGCCCGACGAAAACATAAGTCACATTTACTGTCAACTGTTCTCGTGAACTGTAAAACGACACACTCAAGTTAAACAAATTTCCTGATACATAAAACAATTATTGAATACATCAATCCCTGTAGATCTAGGAAGAAAACAGACATGTCTTCAATATTCTCGGCAAGTCTTCAGTATTATGGTCTATCACCGCACCAATCATAAAATCCATCGTATGGCTATTATTTAAAATAATCGACATTTAAAACGTGTTGGAATGGAATTTTGAAATAAGAAATATTGATCCTTAATATAAATATCTTTGGTGTTCTGGAGTGGAGCCGACGCTTTGGCTACCGTAGTATAGAACGGTCTTCGGTTAGGTGGAGTGACTGCATGTGGAAAGTAGCTGACGGTGTTTGAAAACAAAGAGACTAAAACATCAAATGTTTCGTGAGTGTCACACATTACTATGCATGAATCGACTTGAATCACGTTTGTTTTTTCGGTATGGTGTGACTAGTTTCGTACCTATACGGTATTTCTTCATGAGCTCTTACCGATTGCAGTTACTTTCACTCTCCGCGCGACTTAGCCGGGCCACTCCGGAAAAGAAAACATAAGCCGAGCCAGTTCAGAAATAATAAGACTCAGATGTGAAGGTATAGCCTAGTGTCATGCTATTCGGGAGGCCTATGTCCAACAGTGGGCGGAAATAGGCTGGTAACGGCGATGATGTCGGTTAATAAGAATATTATGTGTAGATAAAAGTGGAATAAAATTATTTTCTTGTTACCCTAAAAACATATATAATGCGCGTGCGTACATCTTTTGACAAGCGAAGTACCCAGCTGGTGTAATACTTATAATCTGGACAAAAGATATTACTTTACGACAATTAACCACAGTTAACATATAAAACGAGACATTGTTTTAGTGATAGGGATTTAGAGATAGAGAGTGCCGCACGACAACTTTAGTACCCCACGGGTTCCTGCAATTTTTATTATGTGCATTGTTTTCTCTGTGAAGTTATTATAATAATAATAAACCTTAACTACGCTTCTATTGACGTCGTTAATTTTAATAACTTTTTATTGCGCGTCTTTGTTGTTACATTAACCGGCTAGTATAGCGTTATTGTAGTTGTAAATATCAAATTTTAACATCTGCCGTAAAGGTGATTAGACGTACCTACTTATAAAAGTAAGCACTTTATTTAAATCTATTCTCATAAAAAGACATGGATCATTTTTGAAGCATTTATAACGCATTACTTTACAAAAATATGTTGTTAAAAATATATATATGTAATTTCTTTGTACGGATATTGGAGTGATCAGTTTGAATATTAAATGTATATAAATACCATAAAGTGCAGTTCTCATAAATTTCAATAAAAACTAGGCAAAGTTCATAATGCTAATTTAAATTAAGTATAGATCAATAACAATATTTTTCTATCACTAATAATCTTAATTATTATTTTGGATACTTAATACCGTATGACTGGTACATTTATGAAAAAACAGAATCAAATACCAAATGTATGTTCAGAATTTGTAATTTATAGCTAAATAATCAATTCACAATAAACATTTAACTCGCAGCACAATAGATGGCGGTACTAGTCGCTCAACAGCAAAGTATGTGAGTGTTACATCATAATATACCTACTTTTAAAAAATTAAATATATTTTGCTTTTCATAAACAAGCTGTTGACTGTCATTATAGTTGTATTATGTTTATAACTGTTATAATTATTATCATAATTATCACCTAAATATCACCTTTTATTGCCCCATTGCTGGGCAAGGGTGTCCTCGTCAAGTATCAGGCCAAGTGCGGGCGAAAACTTAGCATATCTTCCAGAATATTTGTTTAGTTATATTAATCTGAAAACAGATCAGCTTCTAAATTTGAAACCAGAGATTTTTGTATAGCGAATTAATTAATTTAAATCAGTAGCAAATTGTTCTTGTAGGCTTATTAGAAACCAGTTCTACTATCATATTCAAATCTTTCATGTCTTATTAGAAACAAGTCAAATAAAATTTATTTGATTATTGTACATTTGTAGAAAATCTGACGATAGAGAAAATTTTACGTAAGGAGAGTCATTAGCATGTCAATAGAAAGATATCGTATTGAGTTTTGTGAAAATTTTCTATGAAATCGAAGATATAGGTACGTACCTATATCTACCTATGTATATTATGTTATTAGAAAGTTGTAAACCGAACATAGAAGCTCGGGTCAAAAGCTTAGATATTGTCGTTAGATATTGACGTTGAAGGAAATTTGAAAAGTTGACATAATGCCTAATTCTCTTAATATTCACATTTTTGTTTCTTAATTAAATTATTTATTAAATTTAAACTCTTCTTAAATTAACCAATTGATTGAATTCTCTTATAAGTTTTATATCCTTTATTTCGTTTACTTTAATGTAATGTAAATTACAGTTACATTACATTGAAGTACAATAGGTACCAACTTTTTTCTAAGACAATATTACACATCGTTTTCAATAAATAGTACTGTCTTAGATATTTAGATTATATAGGTATACGCCTAATTTAGGTGCTAAAATTTCACTTCATTTGAACTGTCTGCCTATCCCATGTAGGTAGGTACCTAATGCATAATAATTAGGTACATCTTTTTACTATTTTGACATCGAAACATTGACAATATCTATATCTCTTATTATAAAATGCTATATACGAAGTACCTATTGGGTATTGCGCATATGAAGAAGGTGATGTTCTCGTATGTCGAAGAAATACTAGTATTAAGCACTCTGCCTGCACCGCAGGGTACCAGGCGTAACACTACTATATATAATAATAATTAATATTATAAAACATTTGAAAACATTTCATAATGTATTTGTTTTGAAATACAGTCCGCAATCAAGGCCCATTCAGCAAAAAGACAACACATTTACTAACAACGGCAATAAAAATATTAACGACAAATATATAGCTGGAGGTATAATTATTTTATTGCGAGCCTGTGTTCAAGTCATTCTAAGAAAACGATGCTTATGGAAACAATAGCACAAAACCCTACAGACCGCACTGGTATACAAGATCCGATTCTATGTTGCTAGTTTAAGGTTGATTTCACATTGCAGTGCAGTGAACATGAGACGTTATTCGCTTCGGTGCGGCTAGCGGCAAGCGATGCTGTTTGACTCTGCATTTTTATGGTGGCCACACCGTTACCATTCTTTTGTCACGTGCCCGCAAACAGCACGCAGGCACACCGTCCGAAAGGATAATGGAAAAATTGTATTGGAAATTTGGATGAATATTTATATTATAATATTAGACGAATCCGCGTAAACCAATACCGTGGAGATACCGTAGTCACATTAATTATAATTTCTATTAGTACCTTACTATTACGCTGCAGCGTCTTTTTAATAGTGCTTTTTAATTAACTATTCATTGCGTTTATTAATATCTAGTATACAATAAAAAACAATTAAATAATTGTGTGTAGATATAGTACATCAGGTCTTTTAGGAGTAAGATTTGGTACTGTGTTCTCTGTTTATCCAGAAAGAGATGTCGCGAGATATGATATTAAAAACCCCTAAGGGGCTGCATTATGTTTGTTGACACAAGATAGTTTATATTCCTATTTGCACTTGACACAAAACAAATCAATGGACTGTTTAAAAAAACATCACGCCTGTAATCCTCGAAGGAGTAAACAGAGCAGTGTAGAACACTCCCACGGTTCACTATGTAGTTACGTTTACGTGCCACCATGGAATAGGCGGTGAGTCTGTTGCCGTAAATAATTATCTTATGTGAATGAGAGCATGAGATTCATTTATTGATTTATATATAGGTACATAGAAACTTATTCAAAGCGGTCAAATATCACAGAATTGTGTTAGTAGCGAATACCGTCCCTACCCGGATTGGTATCACTTGCGTTGTTGACTTTTGACATCACCGAAACAGCGTCAAATCGGGACATATTCGAACTTATTTAGGAATGTATACATATTTTACAATACTAATACATATTTTGCAGGGCCATTCGGTGTAGATTGTGTATCTAACCCGGCCGGGGAAAACGCAAGTATGTTGAGCAAAGGGATTTATTTTAAACGTAGCATTACGACAGTACTCCCCGAAGGGGTACGCAGAGGAGTGTAGAACACTCCCACAATTCACCAGTTACGTTTACGTCCCACTATGGAATAGGTGGTGAGCC
>DWTO01004266.1:0-11718 GCA_018244755.1 Jemadia pseudognetus
TTATTAGTGACGTAACTACTTTATATTAAAGAGGTTTGTTATTCGAGACAAAAATTTTAACCGCGGCAGGTCTGTAAGGATAGAGTTATTTGGCACTCGGTGCTCTCTGTCTACCCCGCAAGGGACCCAGCGTGATGATATGTATGTATGTATGTATGTAAATTTTAACCGAAATATTTATTTTCCTAACGTTAATTTTGATTTCAAATATTTTTAATATACGCTCACCCCTTTATATCGAAGATAAATTACGTATGAAAACTATTCATTTAATTTATTTCATGGAAAATTTCTTACTTAGGTTCAATCGAATGGATGCCGTATTAATATAGATTAGTGCCCCTATTTCGGTCCTGTTCGGACCTTGTTTTGGAAGGTGTAAGGTACGAGTATGACTAAAAACGACCAACTATGATTTTACATGTAGAGATAGACGTATTTTTCATTTCTGTATTTTCATTTATTCTTTGCCTATCTCGCAAGTGACCTGGCGGGAAAATATGTATGTATTTTCATTTACAACACTACGCCTTTTAGACCCCACAAATAAATTTATGCAAAAATCTCTATAAGAATGATAGAATTGAAATTTGTGCAACTACAGGTATCAAAAATGTACCATGATGCGGTATAAATTATGCTTTATTCTTACAAACATTTCAGTATAAGTGCTCCATCCAGCCATCAACCTTTTAGTCCACTGCTCGATATAGACTTAGTGTAATTGTCGCCATTTCACTTGATCTTGCGTCTTTTGGATCCAGTTGAATCCAGCTGTTTTCATGAGACCAGCAGGCCACCTGGTAGAAGAACGACCTATGCTGCTTTTATAGGTAATCACTTTCACTAAAATCTTGAATAAGATTTAATAAAGACGAATGTCCTTTTCTTGAATAGCATTTACTAATATGTTTGGTACTTATACTCATTGTTAATTTAACAGCATAATGATTTCTATTAGCTAATCCGACCACGGTCGTAAAGTTGATTAGTCTGATATAAGCCATAGTTTCAGAAGGGAATAACCTCAGTATAAATTAGTATCCTGTCAAATACGAAGGATAAGCTTGACGAGGGAACATGTCAATTAGCCGTCAGTGCATTAGTGTTAGAACTTTCTATATAAATGTGGGTACATACATATTCATTAAAATTTGTAGCACGCTTCAAGTTTTCCATTCATGAATAAACATGGAGGTGTTGAATCTCAGAAGATAGTACGAGATTTTTCAGTGTAATAGATATTAACCTTAAATTATTTATTATAATAAACGAAATCTACATTGTAATAATATATACGAGTATGAAGATAAGTTTAAAGTTATGATGAATTTGAAACGATAAGACCTTTCTTCAGAAAACTTTACTTCTTACATAATATGTTTTGGTCACAAACTTTCGCCAATTTACTAAAAATAATCCATTCTGAATACCGCAAGACATTTTAAACATATAAACGTACCTACATGCAAACCTGTCTATATGTTTCAGACACGGAACATAACTCTCGAGTTTCCTTTTTTTGTCCCACAATATAAAGTTTCAGGACAAATAACTTTTTGTCGGAGTTGTTATACTATCGGCAAGTATAGTGAAGAAATTGTTTTCTATTATGTGTTAAACGTTCTCTACATTGGAAAATATGATCAATAGTAATTTACTCTCTACTCCCTAGTTGATTATTTGACATTATTTTAATATGGTAATACCTTTGGCAACAGAATCTGCGGTATTACGGATTATATTGTTTCAGATACTCGTGTTATTGCGATAACCTTGTCCTCTTTTTAAATAATTTATGGGCGACGCAATTCGTTCTTTACTCGCCTTTTTCTTTCTTTTTCACCTTGAGCTTAGTCTAACACCAGTTTCTAGGTACTAACTCGTTTGGCCCTTAGTCGTTCTTTACACTTCTAATCGTCTACATCTTTGTTTACCAGAATTTTTAATATTAACTGAGTATTTATAAATTGTTTTCTTTGAAACCCTGCTCAGTAGTCATTGTTATCTATTCAATTAAGATAGGAATTACATCAAATTCTAAACCTTCAAACTTTCAATAATTTAGAACTTGGGTTTACAATGGCTATTCGAAATCAATACAACTTGTTTCAGTCCTATTTATATTTATTAT
The DNA here is from genome assembly GCA_018244755.1 of Jemadia pseudognetus. Classification (NCBI taxonomy): domain Eukaryota; kingdom Metazoa; phylum Arthropoda; class Insecta; order Lepidoptera; family Hesperiidae; genus Jemadia; species Jemadia pseudognetus. The sequence goes on from DWTO01004266.1 coordinate 2,135, forward strand.
ATTATTTATATTTTTCATTGGCTTCGTGAACTGATTTGAAGACAGTAGGTATAGTAGTAATATTTTGGAAATATGTAGTTATTATTGACTGCCTCGTTGGTCGTGTTGGTTGCAAGTGCGACTGCCGATCGGGAGGTCCGGGTTCGATTCCCGGGTCGAAGATTACAAAAATTTCTAATTTAGATTTTCTAGTAGTGGTTCGGAGTCTGGATATGTGCCCGATGCATGGCAATAGGCTCACCACCTATTCCATAGTGTTATGTCTGTCATAAGTTTATGTAGTTATTATCTTCGATTCGAGTCTCGAGTCGATTCGGCGACTGTGTAGTTCTAGCGTCTTTATTTCGCTACTTAACGACTGCCGTTTCCATTTCTTCTGGGAACTCATTTTTATTTAGCGGCGGTGAAATATATACTACAATTATTCTTGCTTCGTAGATAGGATCCTTAAACGGCTATTACAAATCGGATCGAACAAAGCGCAGTTGACATTTTAATGGCACCATAATGGTTTTGTTCCGTTTCCGTTTTACATTAAATAAATCCATTTACAGATTGTTCATCTAATTGGAATACTATTTGATTTGGGTAAATTTACTTATGATTCTAGTTTAAGATTTTTTTATTAATAACATAACTGTTACGTTTGAATAAAATTGCATTGTTTACAGTCCAGCTTTTCTTATAGTTTAACCACATTTTAGGAATAAAATAACAAATTACTACTACATTTATGGATAAATTTAAATATAAGATCATTATACGCGGTCAGAAAATGTAAAAGATCAACTTATTCATGGCCAATTTTAAAGCGGCGCGTGAAAATTGAATGAACGAATTAAAAATAAATTTTCGGCTGACGTATCGTTATGCGGTACTACACGTTGGGTCACCGTGGCCATCAATATTATGCCGTCATGCACATGTTGGTTAGGGTTCATTTATCGTATCGGCTAGCGTGAAAAATTGATGTGAAGTTGGTCGTGGCTGGTCCGATTTATGTGTTGTGCGGTGATTGTGTGGGGCACGAAATGCCCGGTTGAATTTGTTGTTAACGCTGGCCTTCCGAGCAATCTAACTCGCTTGGTCGTGTAGCAAATCTTAAAACCGTACGCGAATTGACAATCCATTTAAGGTATTAGTCACGCTACCGTGTGCCGTATTGCAGATATCAAGTCTGATTGTGTACGAAAATTATTTGTTATTTCACCCAACTTTGAACAATGCCTAAAGGTAATCCTTGGACTCGGTGTGTCAAAAAGTTGACACGCGCATCAGACTTGAAAATGTAGCAGGCAACACGCGATCCTGTAGCAGACATATGACGAAAAGAGACAGTTTATGTAGCAGTATTTTCGAAAATTATTGCCAGTTTTTGTTTCAAATATTTCATTACGTAAAGATAAAAAATTGGTTTGAATTTTTTTCATTTACCGAATTAGTAGGAACTCCTAGCACTTAAATATGTTCAATGCTACAGCTTCGAACCGAAATAGATTTTTACTTGTTACATTAGGTATTTAATATACTGTGTACAGAATACATTAGCAGTAAAAAAGGTTCAGTGATAATGCTTCCGCAGTTAAAACTGGAAAAATATGTTCGTCGGGAGTTACAATCAAATAGTATATAACATTTTATTGGTACCTACTAGTTTTGTACAACTTTGTAATTACAGCCACCAAATTTCTGCCTTTTTAAATTTAGACTTTTAGAAATATTACTGATTAATAGAAGACTGTTTATATCACATTCAATTTTACCTATCTTTATCTCTTTATTATTCAATGAAACTTTTTTCAATTCTCATATACCTATATACTTCACACATGAAAACAAATTAGCAGATTTAGACCAATAGATAGTAAATTACAGTTCTACAATAACGTAAACCGTGTCAATACAAATTAGCTGTCACCATTTTAAGCCTTCATCAGTGGTACTGTTCACGAAGTGTAACTGTTCGTGAACTTAGTTCAATAACATGGCTATAAATTAGTTGGCTGTCAAATAAGACGGACGGCGGTGATGAGGGGCCGCGTCAATTAGGCTCGAGTACTTCAAGACAACCTTGTAGTATGAATATATAAACACCTTCATGGATTTTCTTAGTAAGTTACTAGTGGATACGTGAGTTTATAACATTAGTCTTTGTCCATAACCGCTGGGCCTCGTTCATGAAAGAACTCATGATTTTTTTGATTAATCATTTCGTGTTTATTGATCTGGTGGTTCTTAACAACACAGCAATAGTAAAGCAAACAAACATGAATATCAATGTACCGACGGGTGGTGTCGGATCTGACTGTAACAACCAGTACAGAAAAGAAAAATGCTCTCTAGCGGTCGGTATTCAAGCTTATCCAATACCAAGAAGCTAACAATTATGCTGTTATTTTTCGATACAAGCTTAAAGCGCTAGATGTTATGAATCTTATGAATATCCTTGTAGTTTGAATCCTATGAATATCCTTGTAGTATGAATCCTATGAATATCCTTGTAGTATGAATCCTATGAATATCCTTGTAGTATGAATCCTATGAATTACAGTTGCTATTACTTCAGAATTTTGTCCTTATTGAAATAATATGTACCTATATAATTTCCACCGCATCATTAATTCTGTAGTTAGATCATTTAAGCAATTACAAAGTGCTATAGTAAAGCTCAATTTTTATGCATTATTCGTTATAAAAAGTCATTAACAACGACAGGTGTTTACCTACAATGAATCGAGCTATTTTTTATTAATTTCAATTCCGAATGTGTTTTAATGAATGATAGGGGACTACAAAAAAATTAGTTAAGACTGCGTTATAAAAGAATTTCCCACTCATAGGTATTGGATAGGTTTCTGTAGAAGTATATATTACGATATGTTAAGTTTGCGAGGAAAAGTCATAAAACTCAATATTCGTAATCCATATGCGCTTTATTTTAAAAATAGATATTCTGTATATTAATACATACCTACATATAATATTCTTTAATAGTAAATAGCTGTATACTTCTGGTATGGAATATATTAGTTTAAAAACTTAAAAATATTACTTAATGTGTTCAAAACGTGTCGTAAGTATTGTCGAATTGTCTTTACAATATTGGAATTACCAGATGTATTAAAAATAACCGTCGTCCAGTTATAAAATATTCATTAAAACAGAAATAATATTTTATGAGAGATGACAAGGTTCGTCTCAGATTACTTTGAACATTGTAGGCTTGAAATGAGAGAATTTTTCTTATAATATTTGCTCTTACTTTCAAGACATTTTAAGGCCTTATATTCGTCAAGGATAAAGTGATAAGAATATTGAAAGTCAAAATTCAACCAATCAACACATATTAGTGAACCTCGAAATTATTTTACTCGCCCTGTTCTTATAGGTAGACGGAAAACATAAACTAGAACAAAGTCTTAGATACTGTACTTTACAAACAGTATTCCGTAATGGGTATATCGAATTTTATAAATTTAAGACCAATGTCTTAATACAGTGAAAATCTTAGTGATGATTTGGATAGCAGCTTCATAATTGTTATGGGTTCGTATACTTGGCACGCACCTCTGATCCTTCTAAGTTCACTGTCTACAAATTATATATCACCCGATATATAATTTGGGAAGGAAAACACAGTGCGGTAACGTATAAGTTTTAAAGTTTTTCACAGTGCTCTCTAAGGGGCGCGAAGTTTGCCAACCCGCACTTGGCAAGCGTAGCAAACTATGCCCCTAACAGTTCTTATGTTGACAGGAGATCCGTGTTCAAAATTGGAATAACTTAACATGTGTTGAAAATAATGATTGATTATCGTGGAGGATTTATACGAAGCCTGGAAATTATTCTTTATTAACGGAGATCATTGAAACATATCTTGGAATATTATAATGAGAATTTAACTAACATCCGGCAAGTTGAACTACGAGTATATCACAAGGATTCTCGTTACTGTTTGCCCCTCTTTTTTGTATATAAATCTGTATTTGTTCTTAAGTAAAGGTACGTAACCTTGTATAATAAACTAAATAATGTGAAGGGTGAATGTATAATAAACTAAATAATGTATAAAACTAGTGTTACATAACTTCGACGGAAAGACTTAAAAGTAATTTAGAATATTGGAATAATTACAACAATGAATAACTGCCCGTGATTTTATAATGAATATACAACAACTTAAAGGAAAGTAACTCCATGTGTAAGTTCTTTTCAGGGGAACATTTTGAGTTTCCCTTTGATACGATGTTTGTAAGAGAAACACTCGAATATTTTTTTCCGCTGGACCTGACACCGTACCCTACTTTTGTACCAGTTTATTTTATCGTCATCCCCTTCTATGTATTGTGGATTTATTCGCAGGTACTTTCAATCCCGACGACGGATTTACAAAACACTTTTATGACGAAATATGACTAATGTATTTCGCAAAGAGTTTTACCTTTTTACTGCCTTCTGATAAGCTACTTGACATGGTTTTGATCAGAGCTCGTGCGTTAATAAAATATGTGCTAGCAACGTCCTTGTACACATTTTCAGCCGGGGAACAAGGAACAAATTTACCATTACAATACATTGAAATTACTCAATACAATCTACATCTATGTCGATCTATGTATTGTAATAATTATAATAAATGGTTGAAAATAAAGATTTGCAAAATTAAATTTACGAGGTAGGATATAAGTGGAAATGACATAGTTACACAACAGAATAGACAGACTTAGAGTAGAATATATCACAATAGAATATTACGATCTACAATGAAAAAATTCAAAAGTAAATTTTTAACCTCAAATTGCGAATCTTTTGTGCCTCGACAAAATTATATAAGTGACGGGGGAGTTGTATGATCGTAAGACGTATGCGTGTTTCGCAAGAGCTGTTTAACATTACTCGCTTATGTGATTCTTCCAAAGAAATTGCTCGTATTTTACAAACGCGGGTCCTTGGATCTTTCCATATTGTTCGAAATTGCAAAACTTCCCTTTTGTATATCGAAGTATGTGTAAAGTCTATCTGATGTCTGAACAAAAGATCGTTAGACATTAGACAGGGAACTTTCTGGCATTCTCATACACGTAGGTACAATCAGGATCGAATAGATGAATATTCTATTTGAATACCCAACTAGTGATATTACTTACATCAATTGCGTGCAGTACATATTCCTATATTGTGTACATACTTTAATTATTCGACCATATCTGCAACTCTTGTATATATATATGTGTATTAACAATTATTGTTTAATTAAATACGAAGGATAAGGATAGAGGTTTTCGTCACTCCGTGCCTACCCCGTAAGGGAGCTGGCGTGAATATAACATTTATAATAATCGAAGGAAAATAACACGAACGTCGCCATCTTTACTAGTTATCATATTATTCATTAATAACGTACGTATTTTCAACCCAGGTTTCTTACGGGGTAGGCAGAGAGCACCGAGTGCCAAATATATGTATTCTTAAATACTAGTCGTGCTTTTCCCACATTTTTCACTCATACCATGACACGGTGTCAAATATTGATGACTGCTAAATAATCATTGAAAGAGGGCTTATTATACTATTGTATCAAAACGGTATTGTATGAAAACGTTATGCATTACAAATAGAATACGTCTCTTGCATTCAAATATGTATATTATATGATTAGATATACATGTACATACATAAAAACTATAACATTTATATTGAAAGGCATTTCTCTGGGTATTTACAAAGATTTATTTCTCGAAAAGATAAAACAAGAATACTCAATTCTTCTCGGTTCTATTATTCACATACAAAAAACCCGCCGAGGCCGTTAGAATGTGTACGGACTGCAAAATAATATAAGCATAGATTTTTTTACTGCAGGAAGATTTCATATTCCAATTTAGTGCGAGTAGCACTATCTTCAGGGTCGATGCGAATTTTATTTTTATGCATGTTACGTAAATAAATATGATACAATTATTATATATAAATATTATTCTCCGAAGAGGTAGGCAGAAGAGCGGAGTATAGCACTTACGTTTGTGCCCCACAATAGAATAGGTGGCGAGATTGTTGCCATACAGCGGGTACAAATGATAACTAGAAATTCTATGTAGAAAAATCCCATAGTACCTAACCGACCTGGGATTTGAACCCAGGACCTCTCAATTGGCAGTTGCACTGGCAAACCACTCGATCAACAGGGTAGTACCAAACAAAGATAACATTCTGTAACATTAAAAAAAAATATTTATTTTTAAATATGTTTATTTTGTTTATTTAAATATATTTTTTGCTTATTTGCATACACTTTCTTTCTATGTACATATTATATTAAGAAAAATATATATGTTTGCCCGCTGGCGTTGTTAAAAACCAATTACGATAAAAATCTGGAGAGTCATTTTAGGTAGTTGCGCAGATTTATATCAGAATAACATCAACGTTCAATATTCCATGACCGTACAATAGATGGCGCGCGAGTCGTTTGGTAAAATTACCAATAATACGCGACAGTCCTACTTCTTGCAGTATGTCAGTGTCTAAGATATAAAATTTTGGTGAGTCAGTACCACAGTTCTATTAACATATTATCTATGTACAAATAAATCATCTACATACAGCAATAATACGGGTACCTACATGCGTAACTAAAGTTAATTTCGCATCTTAACTACCGACTTATCAGTTAGTTGTTAAGATTTTTTGAAATACATTCTCGTGTTACATTTAGGCAGTGATCGCGATATAGTCCTACTGATTTCGGTCACGGGAGCCGTTAAAGAAGTTTACATTCAGACCTTTGTATATAAGAAAATGTATTTATTATTATAAATTGTCCATTCTAAAGTATTCGTCATATAGCGCAAAAGAGGGTGAGAAGTTATGCTCTGCAATTACTAACCTGAGCCCAGTATGGGGATTTTGGGCCAAATCCCCAAAAGCCAGTGGAGGCCTATGTCCAGCAGTTAACTTTGACTGGTTGACCACGACGAAATTTTACCGGGTATTAGTAGGTACAAGTTGATATAAAATAAATAGCATTTGAATTAAACGCCAATACCTATTAATTAAAAAATTAAGTATATATTAATTTTAAAAAAATTTACAATTATACAGTTACTGTATTGGCAGTTAAATCCGTATCAATTCTAAAATGAAACATTTTAAAGTTTTCATTTTACGTTGAACGCGGTTTCAGAAAGCGCTCCTGTAAATCCAAGTATAGCGTTGGTAAAAAAAATTGAAGTTGTTTTTTAACCTTTGACCGGCAGTCTGTTGTAAAACCTTTAAAAAATCAAAAGGCTGACGTACAATTTGGTGCGAACTCAAAGTGGAAAAACTTCACGATCTGTAACTGGGTTCACATAACACCGTCCTCGATTAAAGTGAGCAATAGAAAAACTTGCAAATTAAGTATTAAATTTATTATTTAAATGTAAATACAATTACCACATTCCCATTTTGTGATCTGCATAAACCACCGACGTGTAGGAAATTTATATAAACGCACTAAATTTTGAGATGACAACGGAATGTACCTAATTTATTTGTGCAGACAAATCGAATGATTACTTTGTTATCTCCTAACTTTTTTCGAACCCCAATTTCAATTCAAATCGTGCCCTAAATTAACATATCCGGTTACCCTACAAACGTGATGAAATCTCATTGCAAGAGAATTTAGTATAGCCCAAGTCATATTATATGTGTTCGCTGATTGCATATTATGTAACTATCTTTCCTATTAATATTACAAGTTTGTATGAATTATTGTTGGTTAAAATAACATAAAACCATAGTATAAAGTCAATCAATAAAATACCAAACGTTATATTTAAAACAATTTCTCTAAAGCGTTAATATGATTAGTACATAGAAATGTCCAAACAAATCACTCATCGCCTGTGAGATATTGCATTTTTCAGGACTGAAAAATGTCGAACGATATGTTTTCGGCTGAAAAATCGGTGGCGTTTTTACGTTGAATGATTGCTGCGCTTTGTTTAAACGTCAAATGTCATTATTTGCCTTCTAACAAATAAAAACATATTAGCTAGCTTCGGCTTTTTGTACGAAAATATCTCAATTGAGATTTGTATTTAAAACGCCTGTTAACAAAGTTGCTGTAGAAGAACCCAACTGAGATCAATCTATTAACTGTAACAGTACTCTGGAAATATTGCAATTTAAGTCGTACAATTACGAGCATATAAAGTTCAGTTTTGAATGAGTCTGCTTTTGTCAGCACCATTGGTATACAATGAGCTTTCCAGTGCTGACTGAAATGACACATTACTGTTAATTATTTATTTCGGTTAACAATGCCACTGTATAATTACTCCGACGTCAATTGCATAATAATGCCAATTACAGTTGAATATCGTACATTTACTGCCATTCGCTGACCTGCAATTTACATGTTTATATTTCGTTTTGTTCGTGAAACATGAAACTACGGAACGTCTTGACCAGCATTTTTAACTGGTATGTGAAAGGTCAATTGTGGGCGATAACATTGGGCGAAATTCGACAGAAGATTAATGTTGTTAAAGGACGTTTTTAATGTTGAACGTTATGACGGTTCTTCGTCAAAGATGATACTTTTTCAAATCTCGGTGCATTGGCGGTACGACCATTAATATTTTATTTTATTTTGTGTTTAAGCGCATTAAGAAAATTATCTTCATGTTTTATTACACAAACGATATAGCAAAGTCTCGCTTATTTCGATCCGAATAATTTATTAAGTAAAAAAATAATAAAAAGGGACAAATTGTCATAACTGTTTACTTCAACGGTAATTGGTACACAGAAATGTCAAAGCAATAAAAACACTAACCAATAATTGTATACCTTTAATCCCAGTCAATAAAACTCTCAAAGGGAACTTCCGGAAAACATTTTGTTTCAAATTTGATTTGAACCAGAAAGTGCCACTCAAAGCCCAATTTAATTTTAATTACATTAATCACAAAGTTCAATATCCTCAAACTTGAAGTTATCGAAGCAGAAATTATGTATTAATAAAATTCGTTTCGCCTTCTACACCCAATTGCCATTTTTTTATAAAAAGTTATGTGAAAGCTTTGTACAATGACAAATTTAATTCATGTAATAGCTCTTTTATATGTATAACGGAAACATAATTTAGAAAAAATAATGAAATGATGTGAATAAATACGGGAATTTAAAAATTATTATTAGTGAAAATGGTTTTCTTACAAATCATATTACGATGACTATTCAAATTACGTACTTCTCGTTCCGTTAGCTTTTGAAGAACCTCCTCTAGATAAACATTTGTAACAAACAGACGTAAAATAACGTAACATCACGCTAGTGATCGTCGAAGAGATAGGCAGAGGAGTGTAGTACACTCCCACGTTTCACCAGTTACGTTTATGTCCCACAATGGAATAGGTGTTGAGGCTATTGCCATGCAACGGGCACATATACAGACTCCGAGCCACTATTAGAAAATGAAAATTAGAAAAATCCAATCGTGCGCCACCTGGGATTGGAGCCCAAGACCTTCCGATCAGCAGTCGGGCTTGCAACCAACACGACCTAGGGGACAGTCAAACAGCTTTGAGGTATTA
>DWTO01004267.1:0-11718 GCA_018244755.1 Jemadia pseudognetus
CGTCCCACTATGGAATAGGTTGTGACATTTCCAGACTTCGAACCACTACTAGAAAATCTGAATTAGAAAAAGCCAATAGTGGCCGACCTGAGATTTGAACCCAGGACCTTTTTATCGGCAGTTGCACTTGCAACAAACACGACTAAAGAGCAGTCAATAAGCTATGTTAAGCAGTATATACCTATGCAGGTACCATAGGCACAATTGTACCTATGGCGTTATAGGTACAAATGTTTAGTAACCAATTATATCTATTTAATCGGACGATGGTCCGCTGGTCTTTTCTGATTCATACTTCGAAGCGATATCTTAAAATTTTTGTATACTAAATAACGAACGTGACCAAATAACTAGAATGATATCTTTATCTTTGAAAAGTTCGCTGTGAGTTCCTAACAGAGCGCATGTACGTTTAGAAGATTTACAAGGAGGCTCACCGTGCTGGGAGCGTCTATGGCCGCGCCGGCGTCCAGCAACAGTATCGCGATGTCGAGGAAGCCGCCCTGCGCCGCGAAGAACAGCGCGCTCGTCCCTGTCTGACATGGACACCGCACGTTAGCCACGCATCGCCGTTAACGACTGCCAGACCATAGACACCACAATAGCTTAATTTTGTCGCTAAAATTATCCCGCGAAATCGAATTTTCATTTTCAGTCACGTGAGCCCGTACACAGGTCGATTTATCGCTGTTTCTAATACCTTCAGAGCCTGTTCGCTTGCCGCTAACGCCGGCCCGGCTCGCGCTTCAGTTCAATACTCTTATCCCTACATCGCAACTGCAAGTGGAACGCAACAGAAGCGGAAGCTTCAGTAGTAATATCATTGTTAATTTCTTATTATCTCTCCTTTTTCCTGTATCATCCTTAGTCCTTTCGAATACAAAAATGTCAATTTACCGTCCTGCAGCAGGCCGGGTCGGCGCCCTGGGCTAGCAGTTCGCGCACGCAGTCCGTGTGGCCCATCGCAGCTGACAGGATGAGGGGTGTAGTGCCATCCTGGAATGATAATAATAATAATCTCATTTTGTACTTGAACGTGATATTTCAAATCTCAAAATGCTAAATATTGACTGTCACCAGGTTGTTAGATCCATGTAAAAAGTATTGTATCGACAACATCAAATGTCACTTGACGAACCTTGTTTATATTTGCAAAGCTAATAGGTAGGTTAATAAATATAATTGCATTTTCATAGTGATTGTGGCTAGCTCTATAGTTCTATAGTACTAGTATAGTACTTCGATCTATTTCCCGTTAGTCCCGACTCCGATTCTTAACCCGTTAATCTCCAGCCTCTTCTAGAAAGTAGTTAGAGTAGAAAGGAAGTTGTCACAGCTTCAACCTTCGTTAATAGATCCGCACAAAACAGAAGGTATAACTTTTGAATTGTGAATACGTATGCACAATATCAAATATGATTGTGCCCTTAAGCCTCTCATGCTGAGGAACGACAAAAATATATGTACAAAAAATATAAATACAAATCTAGCCTGTGCTTCCATGTTGGCACACCGTTGGCACCATCGCGTGGACGCAGTTCAATTATGGAATTATTAATAGTTGAACAATTACAATTGAGCGCGCTCCAGCGAGCAAGCACTACCGTTATTGGGTTGCGTGCACAATAACGAGATTTGAACATTAAAGATCCACCACTCGCTCTCAGAATGATGGGGTCTCTTACCAAAGTCCCAGCTACATTAATCCTCATATCAGTTCGAATAATTCCCACTATAAAGCCTCCGTTCCGATCTGTAGAATTTCAGAACCCCAAATTGATCGATTTTATTTGAGTTGAACCGTTTTGTCAAATAGAAATATGGGTACCTAAATGTCAACTTAAAACTGATGCCATGTCCTATATGTATAAATGTAATTAAAGAACCAGTCAAAGTTAAACGAACGAAACGAACGAAACGAAACGAAACAGCTTATAAGCATAAGGCGGGAACTTCGAATCTGATAAAGAAGTTAATGCGAACTCTCGTGCGGAACGAACTGACTGCACGCGATATTTTAATCGGAACAAAAGGATGTGGTATAAATTGGAATATATAAATGACTGATCGTTATATATACAGAGTTCTTGCCATTTTCCGTTGATTTTAACAACATTTTGTATCATTTACCTTTTGAATTTATGGTCTAAATTAACAATAGTTTAAGGGCGCACTAAAATTCATTGAAGGGCGCAGTGGCGCCTATAGCGCCGCGTTGCCGACCTCTGGTATAGAAAATAAAGATAATATGAGCAGCTTTTATTAACCGAACAATAGCAGGGCCCCGTATTAATATGAACACTTTCACCCGGAGGCAAGAACAATGACTTGTATCGGACACAAATATTCCGATCGAGAAGGTAAAGAGCGATGGTCGCCTGCACGCTTGTACCATTAACGAGCATACATAATAACAAAAGATCAGCGGGCTTGCGTAAGCGCGGCTGCTCCGCGAAACTCGTGAAGGTACGTCGAGAAGTTAATAAATCATTATTCACTGGCTACAATGATATTATGAACTTTGCGACGTGGTGCAAGTTACGAGCCTCATTAGAATTAGCGGTATTATCCTCTGGTTCAATCACGGGTAATCAGTAAAGTTGGGTATTGAAGTAAACAACTACTAAATAATTAGACACGAACATTTAAGTGCTTATTACACTTTGATCAAAAACTGGATGTGTTTCTTGAGATATCCGTCAGTGATGAAAATTGGCCAATAAAATCGCGTGGGACCAAAGATGATTAACAAAGCCAAACTTGGCTAGAAAACTTCGATACTAGGACGACAAAGTAACTAACCTTAAAAATAGCATTATAGTCATATGTGGGCTTAGGATGATTATTTTCAATAAGGCATTCATTCATCACCCAGTTTCTCTCGATTGTGGCGATAGCTCGATCAACAGAATAAGACTTTTGTTGTTGTTGTTTTTCAATAATAATTGCGGATGTTATATGCAACAAGGTCACATTTTTTTTCAACGTAGATATTGATATATACGTTTGCGTTTTTGGTTTTAGTTAGGTGTATAAGAGTACATCGCTACAGCTTATAACTTGCGTAGAAGGCGGAGCTTTGAACACGAGTAAGTTATAGAATAAAGATCGGTTGGGAATGCGCCGCTATGCCTAACATAAAAGTTCCCGCTTATTCACAATAATGGCTGCACTGATTACGAATAATAAACTCCGGAGAGAAAATTTATTTGAACACTTTTACTCCAATCATCTACGTAAATTGTACAGAAAGCTCACGAACATAACTATTCTTTTAAAGTCCAACTTTCATTACATTACATTGATATATTCCTTCGATGACTAAGTCGGCACGCCTAAGATGTTAGCGACAAATAAACTCAAAACCAGATTATTACCAGCAAATTTTGTGTTATGTTTTCCAGTACATACTACTACTGTACTGTGAGTTTTGCTCTAATATACTCGTATTTCATAATTCAAATTAATTGTAATAAACTTAGTTAAATCATTTCCTACTACTTAATGATAATGATTCTCTAGAGGGCCAACATTTAGTATATGATGGTCTAAATAAAATGTAATGAAATGATTGATGTTATGTTATAAGATGTAATAAAATGAATGATGTTAAGATATCATGAAGTGAAAATTAATTATAGTCTTTTGTTTCATATAGATAAACATTTTAATTTAAACGAAAAAATCTGTTTCGTCGTAGTATAGTCTCATTTACCTGTCGCTAAAGTTTCATAGGTAGCTACTTTAACAGGCGCTGACCTGAAAATCTCGCTGAAAAGACCAACGTTCTACTGAATTGCTCTTAAAAGCGTGCTAGCGGATGGAAGTAGTGGATATAAAGTGTGTTGCCTTAATATTACTCGCCTCTTCAGGTAGCTAGCTATACGTCAGCTTGACCCACTTGCCGCTTGTCGATATATAGCAATGTTTATCGTAGTTTTTTAAAATACAGAATCGGCATTTTGTTATATAAAAAAAAAACTTAATCCATGTTACCTACCACATATTGGGCTTTACAACTCTGCTCGCAATTTTTAAATATTATCTATCTATTAATAGTCGTCACCCCAGGTCCCTTATGGGGTAGACAGAGAGTGCTGAATTCTCTGCATACACGCATGCTAATGTCGGAGACTTACGAGTATGACTAGTTTGTATCTATCAGACTCTACATTATATCTATGAAAGAATAAATTCCTACAAATAATTGCAGGAATTTATTATCTGTAGGAATTTATCTCAGTATTGAATTCCTTGTACGTATTAGTATCTTACCCGATCTCTCGAATCAATGTGTACTTTTCCCGTGTCGAGGAGCTGTCTCAGCCGCTCGCAATCTCCTCGCAGTGCAGCCAGGTGAAACTGGACATCCGTGCGGGACTCCTTCTGCAAAAAGACAAAAAACAAATATGTATTACGTTGGTTCAATAACTACTTTTCTATTAATAAGATATTAAATCTAAAAAGGAACGCAACATCACTCCTGGAATCCCCGAAAAGTTAGGCAGAGAACTGTCGTACACTGCCAGTATTATATCGGCTGATACAAATATCATTTGAAGTCCGTTATAGGGTTTCCAAAATAGAATAGTTGCGATTTGAACAAAACGTGAGCAAAAAATTTAAGTGAGTTATACCTACAATACAAAATAATAATGCCCAAACAAGTTTGATAAAAAGAAAATAAAAGAGAAATACAGGAAACACATTCGATAATAAAAACGCACGGGGATACGGTAAAAATTGTTAATGTCGGTTGTAAGTCGAATCTAAATTTGAATTCGAACTTGAAATTCGAGGACAATGTTGCAATATGTCATACCTACCTAAATCCATTGCATTAAGCTTAAGAGCTACACTGAATAAAAGGAAAATATATATGTACTAAAACGTAAAATCACGCCTGTTATCCCCGAAGAGGAGGAGAGAGGAGAGAGAGGAGAGGAGTGCAGAACACTCCCAGGTATCACCAGTTACGTTTACGTCCCACTATGGTGGTGAGCCTATTGCCATGCGCCGGGCACAAATCCAGACTCCGAGCCCGAAATTTAGTAGTGCCCGACCGGGAATTGAACCCAGGACCTCCCGATCGGCAGTCGCACTTACTACCAACACGACCAACGAGGCAGTCAATTAGTTAATTTATGTTTTGTAGATAAAATCTCGCTAATACCATTAATGAATAAAAATGGATAAAATCTACTGACTCTTAATTTACACAAACTCACCCGTGGGCTGCAGGTTCATTCTTGTTAAATGCTATTATATAAGTTTCTTTTTATAAATTATTGTGTACCATGTTTCATAAAATACAGCCCCTACGCACTATTTTCATATAGTTCTTTCATTTAGAACATACCTGCCAGCTTTTTTTTCCAAGAAATATAGATTGCTAGTGAAATGTTTCAGAAACATATATTGTAATATAATGTAATAATGTAAATCAATAGCGTTGTTGTCTATAGATAAACCGTGGTTATTATCAGCGAGCAACACAGAATGAACAGGCAATAAATAAATGAGATTGTGGCAAAAATCTGTTTTATGTTCATAATTACAGTGTGTGACGCTTTGCCTAATATTGATGTATAGGTAAACTATTTATAATATATTTAAAGAGACTATATGAATGAATACTTAAATATTCCATTTCACGTCAAATACGTTTTTATACAGCTTGATGCGTTGTTTTTATTGCAACAAATATTAAAAAACCAATTATAATCTTGTTTCCTTTCTTCGGTTACCGGCAGCAAAAAACTGTTTGGGTTGTACCCTGCCACAAAAAAATTGTATATCGCGTGACAATGTCAAACGTCAGTGTCTGATAATGGACGTTGGCATACAAAACAGACATGCGATTATTGGATGCCAGAATGCGTAATTTTTTCACGATCAGTGAGTGAATTCGAAATTCTTCTAGTCAATTTCGTGCTGAATTGCGAAACTCTTAAATGTCCGAAATCACATTATGCCCTAATTTCAATGCAAACCTAAAAATACAACGACAGAAATACTCACACTGAACTAGTTTCTGGTTTTGAGATACATTAGATTCTATATGCCATTTACGTAACTTATAATTTAATGTCAATTTCGTCCTTTTAGTTATACGAGACGTGACAAAGAAATCTGTTGGTATACATATATGTAAGACAAATCTCTGTTTTTCTAGTGCTACCTCAATTCCAATCGTATCTCGCCTGGAGCTTCGCGCTATTTTTCAATTTTAAACCTCATTGGTACCTGGAACTTGTCGACGGTACCGAATTGAACGGAGGTGAACACAAGACGCCGCAACGCGATCCGATCATTCCGGTGCAGTGAGCGTCGAATCCGCGATGCATATTCGATTTCTTGCCACGGTTTCCGTTTACGGTGTCTCTGCGCTACGAAGCAGATCGGAAAATCTGTTATTTTAGCGAATGTCGGCCATTGTTTCATTTGCAAATAAAACGTTTTTTATTTCAATTTTACTTTTGGTGGCAATTATTAAACTTGACATTTTACCAACATTTTTAGTTCTTACTTTCTAAAAACAGAAGAATTAAACAGAAGATATAGTTTCATCTATTAAATTATGTGTGCTCGCCATCAAAAAGTTTTCGTTTGTCAGTTTTTTTGAACTAACATCTTTGCGTACTCCCTCTTCGATAATATTTAACATTTGAGATTAATGCGGGGAATATTATTAGGGATATGGATCAAAACACTTGAAAGTTACAAATAAATATATACCTACATATAAAAATTAAATTCTCAACACATCACTGGTCTTGGTCGTTCAACAGACAATCGCGCAATATTGTCATTATAATAATGACGTATAGCTCGTGTTATTGTTCTTTCAAAATACGGACAGAAAATGACAGAAATGATATGTCACAGCATATAAATATAAAGCAGCATAGCCTATAAAAATAGAACATGACAATGCATTACGCAGCATTAGATCTACGATTACGCGCAATCATTTCATTACAAGACAATCAACGTCATGGCATCATTAGCGGCTGGTCCATTAGCGAAACGTCCATTTCGAGCGGGTGGATGCGACGTAATCTTGTAATCGTGGAAATCGACTGTGGCGTACTCGCGAGTTATGCGTGTAATGGTAACATTAGCCGTGTTACCCACGATTTCGCCTGTTTTTAGATGTTAACAGAGCTAAAAACTATAGTACAGGATTTATACCGTTGTCATTTGTTTGAATAGGAAAAGTTATGGCCTCTTTACCGCTTAAAGCGTTTTCTAAAGACATTGACATCTTTAAAATAAATTTTAATGGCTGTATTTTCATTTTGCCGCGTCTTGTTTTTACGACCAATTTTGTATAGGGTAAGAAATTTAAAATAAAGATAACCATCGATAATAATTACTAAGCACATTAAATCCCGATTGACTGGGCCGTGGTTAATGCTATTGAATAAAGTTTTGAATTTAACGTGATATCACGCCTGTTATCCCCGAAGAGGTAGGCCGAGGAGTGTTGTACACTCCCACGTTTCACCAGTTACGTTTACGTCCCACTATGGAGTAGGTGGTGAGCTTATTGCGATGCACCGGGCAAAAATTCAATAGCAAGTGATATTTAAATTTAAAACGCACATTTTTAAGAGGTACGCGTTCGGATTTGAACCCGGTCTCCTGGCGTGAGCCGTCGAATGGTTTGAATTTCGTGATACTTGTATATTTAATGTCATATATACACATATACATAACTATCCTATATAAAAAGAGCATTAAATCAATATTATTTTACAACATACATTTGGTTCTCTTGGTTGGTACTTTACAAGAATAATATTACGTCAATATATAAAGCTCACTCAGCAACTTATAATCTTATATGAACTATTATTATTCACTTTTTTAGTAGAATTCCTTAGAAGTTGAATATTAAAAATATAATAATCGACATTCCTAATTAATCATTAGTACGTACATTATAATAAACCAACATCCTCACAAAAGTAATTTAATGTTACTTTGAAACAACCCGCGAGCAAAGTTTCAAGAGTACGTAAACACATGTTGGGTCCCTAAACGGAAATTACAACTGTGGCTTGTAATATTACAATGTTTTCAAATGTAACATTACATTACTTTTGTTAACACTGTAATTTTAAAGTTTAGCACAGTTTAATCAACGCACATCGTGTGAAGATTTTTTGTTTTGTTATAATAATAACGTCGTCAGGTGAATCTTATTCAGTTTAATATGCTAGTAGCTAAATAAATTATGCAAAATTAAATGAAGTCAAATTTAAAAGATCATCAGGAAAGCCTAATTTGGGCATTGATGATATTTACCCCAATATTCGTTTAACTTCTTTCAGTCTACGTCGTCATAGAATCCGTAATGTATTAATCTAATTACTTAGTAATAATTTATTAAAGTTCCTTCGTAAAACTACCTGCAAATAGCATAAAACCCAAAAATATATCAAAAATAAGTATGTATCAAACTAATGCCATTGCTCTAGTGATAGTGTACGGAGAAAATGAAATTACGAATACACTCAAATTTTACTAAATAAAAAATAAATTTTCTAATTATTCAAAACAAATGTTACCACTAAAAGAGTTGGTTGGTTCATGTTTAAAATTTTTTATCCTCTCTTAAGGAAGAGCTCATCATCCAATTTAAAAACTTCCGCCGTCTAATTTTGCTCACTTTGATCTGTCAATTTTATTTTCGAATTTAAAGTCGTGTGTTAAACAGAGCAGGCAACTAGTCCCAGTTGGACATTTGACATAAATAAACGAACAGCCGATACGATAGTTTTTTAAACTTCAATAGTATATTTTTGGATATTGTAGCTGTGAATGTACTACCGGAACACATCTTGTGAACTGGTGTAAGCCGCGTAGACGAAAGACTGTAGACGCACTTATATTCATCACAGCACTTAATGGTACCGGCTGTAGTAAATGCAACGTTAACAATCCTACCGATAATTGTATCTTTTGCTAGTAACGTCATCAACGTATATAACAGTAAGTCAATCCAGACAACAATGCATAGAATTAGGAAAAGAATTATTTTATTTATCACGGTATATAATAGTTCCATTAAATCTCCACCAGTTGTAATTTTGTTCTTATGCCCTTTGCACAATTTTATGAACCGGACGTTCAATGTCGGCCGTAACCACGTATATGACGTAAAATATCTTTGTCTTGGATTTATTATCAAGCACTTTATCTTGGCCAGCGTTTTCTGTTGCGTTAGCTGCATCGCAGTTGATCGAGTCCTTCTGATATTTCAACATACGATGCAGGGTCATTCACTCGGTGTTTCGTAAGGCTGCAACTTACAAAGACTTCATTAGCCACTGGCGGTTGACTTCCGTTGACACCTCTACTGCATTAGCTAACCTAAATAGGGTTGTCTAATACTCAATAAAAATGTAAATTGAAAATACAACATTACATATGTATTGTTTATATGTATATAAAATAATTTGCTTTTCTGGCAACTAAACAAAATTTCGGTCTAGAATGATAGATTTGTATACATACCGGTAAATTCCAACCTACCATCACGTATTTAGATATTGAATATTACACGGAAAATTGAATTTAATTTAAAGAGGGAATTTTATACAACTACAATTCATATTATTTTATATTATACAAATATCGGTTCATTTCTGCCTTTCGATAAGTAGGTACGCTTATTACAAAATATATACGTATGTTATATCGTACATATCCATTCTATATAAAACGCAAGATTGGAGAACAAATGTTTAGAATGTGTTTGACAACCATAATTACGATATTTCTCAATCTTACATTTCACTCACCTTTCGTCGAAGCATAAAGAATTTTGATACAATCTTCAACAATGACACATAATTAAAGTAAAATTGAAGTGAGAGGTCCCTGTACTTAATTACGTTTGGGCCGGAACAATTTGTAATTGGCTATTACGACGCGGTTTATCTGTGAGCCACAATTTTTACCGCATGAGAAATGGTGCACCGTGATATACGGAAACACATTTTGCCACGTGATTCGTATATAATAAAAACACATATGACTATAGCAGCTACGGAACTCTTAATAACTCAAATTACATACATTTTAGGGTTCTGAGTCTTGTATAAAAAGTGTAGGTACTTTGTAGTTCTTTCAGTTGCTATAGTTTTCTAACATAATAAATTTAAGAGCTTTATTCTGGATGCTACTATAAATTTCGCATGCTAGTGATTAGCAAGGATTCTTCACAAACTCGAAGTGTGAAAAATACTTTAAAACTACAACGTTGGGGAAAATTAAAGCTGCGGTAGCAAACCCATTGTTGGTAGGTTTTAAGGTCTATTTAACTGTGTTTAATAATCGAAACCGTAGTGTTCATTTTATATATGGATATTAGCACATCTTCATCACTTTTTATATATGGATATTAGCACATCGATACCAGAATCAGTTATCATAAAATATTATAAAATATTAGCACATCGATACCAGAATCAGTTATCATAAAATAACATGGCAAAATTTTATTAGAACGGAAATCATTAAAATATACTATGACACAATTTTAATACGTACAGTAGGTAAATAACATAAGTATTTATTGTTTAAAACAACAAAAAAATTATTTTATCACAACCAATAATTATATTTAGCTAAAGTGTAATAAAAGTTTATGAGATGTGGTAGTTTAAAAAGCTGACGCAAAGTATGTAACAGTTAAAAAGTTCACAAGTGAAACAGTTCGACGGTCGTTACAGCTGTGGTTGATGCAGATAGGTACTGCGGTTATGAGACAAAGAATACTGTAGGTAAAGAGGGGTCACATAAAAATGACATCTAAAATCAATGACAGCCAACTCACTCTCGCGCCACGTCGAACATCTAATGTTTACAAAAACATCGCGGTACTTTATGAGGTGCTAATTATGGTTACGATATAAATCACTTGATCAATTTAAATGATTCGTATATAAATGGAAGTGAGAATATAGCAATCAGCTATTTCAGGCTCACTATTACTACACGTTTTTCTTAGCCAAAATTCCCAAAAACAAAAATCGAAAATCGGAAACGGCATCCATTAGTCTAAAAAAGTGTTAGGTTGACTATGAGGATATTTTTTATTTAATTTTATAAAAACCATGTTAAAATACATATTTTGAATTTCGACAAAGTGGTGCTTGTAGGCATTAACCATTAATGAGTGCTGTTACTGGTACGATAATTACTCTAGACCCGTTACGTAACGCGTAAATAATAACTGCCAAACCAGCACGCGGCGTTGACCGACAACGTTTTTGTCGAGCGTTTGCCGCCGCCGCTTGTAAACAACTCTCTATTTCGAGAACACGTGTTAAAAACGGCTCAGACGAACGTGCTTTACGTTTTCGTACTGAGGAATTGGACTACAATTCATATTGACTGGCCCATTGATCGTGGTCAGTGACCCTGACTGCTGAGACCCTGGTTGTGGATTGGATTTCCACCCCAGGACAAACTTTCGTATGATGAGTATTTGTTATACTATACGTACGTAAGTATTAGTCACGCTCAAAGCACACGTGGAGAACAGACCACGTTACTAGTTTGGGCCGTAAACTAAGTGCCTTTTGTTTCAAACTGTTCCTTAGAATAATATATGTACATACGTACGTCAAATAACAACGATTACGTAGGATGTTTAACGTTCGTTAGATTCTATGCATTGTTAAGGGCAACATTTTGTGAAAC
>DWTO01004268.1:0-11716 GCA_018244755.1 Jemadia pseudognetus
CAACTACGCAAGGGAAAAGTGAAAATCGAACTAGAATTAACAGTGACAAGCAGAAAGCACATCGCTTGTTACCTATTCACTTACTATAATACATGCTTTCCTACTTCAATTTACATTTAAATAGAAGAAGTCACTCGTTCGACAACACTCATGCCGTTCGAAGTGTCATCAGAAATTAACAAAACATAAATGCTTATATACCTTATCAGTACGTAATACACATGGGACACGCGGTTTGTTGTTCAACCGTGCAGAAATATTATTCTATCGTAATTCAAATTAAGGAACTTAATAGTTCGAATGCTAATATTTGATGATAGAAGTACGATTTTCAAATATGTATAAACGCTTGAAGAGCTAGTTATTGAATATACACCTACTGGTATACGACTGGAAAGTTCGATTATTCAAAATAAGTCCATAGACGACCGAAGAGTTCGATTTTTAAACATACATGGGAACTGGAAAACAATGTCATAGCAACTTAATAAGATCATAATCACTCACCTTATCCCTGGAGAGATCCATGAGTGTGAAGAACTGTCTCGATTTGCTTTCCCCTTCTATGTAGTTGGTGTATTGTGGCGTGTTTCTTTGCAGTGATAGATCAATCGCTATTCTGCCGTGCTGCGGAGATTGGGAAATGTGGAGCAGCACACCCGAGGGTCGCACCCCATACTTGTGGTGGTCGAGAATCACGTCGATGTTCTGTGTGGAGATCACCGCCACACCGCCTTCTTGCACCGTCAACGGGTATAACGCCACAAGTTCTAATTCGCTGCTCGACTTGGAGAACACCTGTTGGAATTTAACACTGTTGGTTGGCTTTCATTCTACCTGCAAAATTTTCATTCATTCATTTCTGACATTCATTCACCATTTCATTTTTCATTCTACCGGTAAAAACTTTACGGCGGAGCCAGTGACAGACAGTAAAACGAAAATGTATTGAAAAAAAACTCGTTGAAATCCGCTCCTAATGCACTTCAAAATATACATAATACACAAAATAAGACTAAACTGATTTCGAGTGAATAGACAAGATTGAAAATACAGCATTACGGTGGGTACCTATATCTAGTGAAATATATCGCAGATGTAAAATTTATGATATTAACAGCTATAAAAGTTTATCCCAGTGACGTCATCAAGTAGCTATCTCAATGTTTCCGAACTATGTTTGATAACAATACAATTCCAAACATTGTCGGACGGTGATATTTATATAGCATTACATTAAGCTTTAGAGCCGACAACCTCACTCCCCTCGCGCTCTTACCCCTTATTTCTCGTCACCTTTCTTTCCGGCCTGAACGTAAAGAAACCTCCGGCGGAAATTATGAGTACAGCTACACATTTTTTTCTGATAAACAATCCAAATTACTTCAATCAGTGACTTCAAATCACTTACTGAAACGAAGGTATGTCTGACTCCCTTTATATTTTAACGACTTTATTTAAACGGTCCAGATAAAAAATCCAATTAGGATGATGGTCGGTGTCCTATTTTAAGGTTTAGAATACGAATATTTTAGTTATTATAGACACTAAAGTATACTCAAGTTGAAAAGCATCGTAGTGGTAAGCCTGAAATCCTTACGAACTTTTGCCATCGGGCCGTAATTTGCAGCGCAAATTCCATCCGAAATAAATATACCTTGTGTGAAAGAGAAATAAAAAATAAATGTTATAAGCCGTGGTATAAGTGAAAGTTTTACCGCGGCCACTCGTCATTTTCATACAATTTTAGAATCTCTTATCATAGACTCTCTAGCCAAACTAGCGGCAATTTAAACTTGTAGAGTTACTAAAACAAAATAGAGAACACAACATACTTTTACTAAGCTGTGGTGGCATTTTAACTTTATATTTACTATCAGCGACGCCAGACAGAAATCTCTTTGTACATATTGTGAAAACAATTGACGTGACTTAAAAATAGAAAAATCGTCACCCTCATACTCGTAGATGTATAAAAATAGACTGACCTTATATTTCTCGGCGTAGTCCGGGTTGATGCATAGATCGGTGTCACACTTGCATGTGAAGTGGTCGAGGCCATGCTGCTCACACGTCGCCGATGGCACGCAGGGCGGGCTGCCCGGCGAGTGACACGGAAACCACCACACGCATTTCGGACTCACGCCGTATGTCACCACGGCGTTGGGCAACCCGAACAGCCTGTCCTCCACTTCGATAGCCTTGACGCAGCCCTAAACAAACAGACTATATTATGACAGACATGTAATACGTAAATGGGACCTCATTAGAGTCAATCGGATTGCTACAAAGTAAAATACGGAACACTGGACGATTTAAAGTTTCGATCAATATTAACTAAATTATAATAAGTTATAATGCAAAATTACAAGTCAATATTGTATTATTTGCAACGTAAAGGATAGTGATATACATAACACGTTTGAGAATTGACGTTTACGAAGCGTGCACATGCGGAGTTTTGCGCATAGCACTTTTGCCTATTGACGAGAATTACATAATGCGAGCGATCGTGTGCGCCTCCGTGTCGTACAAGCTAAACTGTGATCGCCGTTGACATTTTACCGCTATGAAGCCCCGTGGAGGGTGCTCGAGCTATACCGGTGAAATAAAAACCTAAGCTGGTCACGTGGACGCGACAATGGCTGGTTAAGTTTTTTTCTTTATGATTTATGATGTTTATGCTCTTAATAAAGGGCTCGGTCAATAAAAAAAAATTGCCCTTGAGCTTGTCACGTTTCGGCCAATCATCATTTACGTTGGCGGTATCAATAAATCTAGGATTCGTAAAAAATATATACGACAAAAAGTATAATACATATATACTTAACTAACTCGTTACAATACAGTAGAGAATACCACACTGACGATCTGCATTTCAAAGCAGCATGTCATTGTCATTCATACCGGTCCGACATTGACTACGAATTTACTTACCATTATACTGGAATCGGCAGCCTTCACGCCCTTAGCGAACGCCCTTTGCCTTTTCTCAGACTCGATGCCACCGAGGTAGAAGGAGTCGGAGAGATCTAGGTATCTAGTGCCACCGCTCTCGATGCGAGTACTCATCGCTATGTTATCCACCGACAGCTGAAATATCCACATGTTTCAATACCTGCTTACTATAAATGTATCAATAAGTACAACTTATATCGAACCGGACCGGATATAAATTCAGTCTCGCCGAGAATCGAACACAGTGTCCTGTACTATACATTAAATTGTATAAAAAAAGTTATAAGTTTCAATAATAATTTACAACGACAAAACCATGTTGTATAATAACAAAACTGCCATTATAGTGTAATTTAAACATGAAAATTGCATCTTTGTTATTATTAATTCAGAACATAGCCGCTAATCTGTAGATATTTTATTAATCATTATAAATATTTTCTTGAATAACGGCCGAATAACGATCAAATCGGAAAAACATAAATCTGTATTGGTAAGTTCATTCTATTTACAAGTACGTATACAATTAAGTCAGCAAAAATGGATCGAACCCACGAGGCAGCTTTAAATCGAAGATATGCCCGACGTCGGTATGGGGTGCGAATTAAGAGGGGTCGTGCAGCTGCAACAACGATCGAGGTCATTTGTTGTAAGATAAAACGGGAGAAAAAAGCGATTTCCGTCATTGTACAGTTTCTCCCCTCTGTCGGTACAAACAGGTCTTATGTAGCGATCGGCGTGTTAACAAAAGAACGTCGCTGCACTTTGTTCTGTGTACATCTGCCCTTATGGGCGCCAGACTACTCAAGTGCGGCATATGCCCAACATTCAGCTACTACACCGCCCGGATAGACGGTACGACGTATTTTAAGTCGAAGATCTATCGGAATTACAAGCGCATCATACATTTATGTTGGAACACTTGGATGCATTTAAACTCGCAAATAATAAATTCGCTTTCAATACCGACAACCTGTCGTGTGATACAATTGTTATTACGAACACACTTTTTAACGAAGGTAACGTTTTGTTATAAAAACAGTAATTACAAGTTCGTTGCTATTCCTGAAGTAAATGGTCTTCTTACAGAAAATGAAACACCTTAATAAAATCTAATTTTGAGAAATTACATAGAAAATAATTGAATGAGACGTACATCGTAAATTATGACAGACGGGGTTAAAAAATTCAAAAGAGAAGAACGATGATAAGCGTACGAGTAAAAATAATCAAAGACTAAATTGAATGTAAGAGGGAAAAAATCCCATTTTAAATACCGCCTCAATTTGCAGGCGAGTGCAGCTGTCGCACCGCGCTCCTTCGCTTGTTTGCCATCTCTAAAGCATTATGAATTCGAAATCCACCACTTTTTTTAAAACTGTAGATCAACGAATTGCTATGCTAACAATTTTATATAATGGAAAGGTCCTTTTTAAGAGATCCATTGAAATATCTGTTCTAAGCTACCAATCTATCTCTTCCTTTGTGTACCTACTATCCCATTCCTTACTATTTATTCCCTTTAATCGCTCTGCATCCTAAAAAACTCATAATGATTAACTTTAAAATGTTCTTTCCAAAACTCGCATTATTTAGAGCTCCGAACATTTCGGCACTTTGCTTTCTCTTTTTCTGTTACCTTTTATGTATTCCAGGCATATATGTAGATGCATTATATATTTCACTATACTTAAGAAGTACATAATTATATATTTGAGTATAATGTATATCTATGTAACGTAACATAATCCATATGTAACTTATTATTGGAGTGAAGTATGCGCCTACGACATGCTCTATCCATCACCCAGGGTTGACTGGGAGAGAATGCCATTAGGTATTAAGTACGCCCTTGTATCCCTTAGTTTTAAGGTGCTGCAAAAGTTTAAATAAAAAATAAATAAATATATTCCATGTATAAAATATAACTTATATTATATATATACGTATATAAAAGAAAGTTGTGTTCGTTACGCTATTTATAACTCAAGAACGGCTGAACCGATTTGGCTGAAAATTGGTGGGGTAGTAGCTTAGAACCAGGAGACGGACATAGGATATCTACTAATTAAAGAAAAAAGAAAAAAATTATAAAAGAAAAAACTTGAAAAGGCGGTAGGTACGGAGTACGCCGGGTCAGTTAATAAAGAGAGCCAGGGAGTGTGGAGGGACGGAAAGTACAGAAATGTACTTGTCGTGATTGAGCATTGATGTCTTTAGTAACTTTTTCAAAAGAAAGGAAAAGAAAAAACTTGCAAAGGCGGTACGAAGTTCGCCGGGTCAGCTAGTATGCAAATAAATGTGAGAAGAAATTATAATACACTAGATTTCAGTACCGTATGCAATAAAGATTTTGAATAGGTTTAACTAAGATTCGGTTTCGGTTACGGCTGAAAAACCAGTTTCGGTCGGACACTACTTTTTAGTTATTGAACTTTGACAAATATTTAAATCTCATGCGGTACGAAGTTCTCCCGGTCAGCTAGTTAATCAATATAGATTATTATCTTTATAATTAAATATCTGCGTAAAGAATGTTATGATTTTTACATCACAACGTTACGCGTGTAATCCCCGAAGAGGTAAGCATAGGTGTGTAGTTCATTTCTACGTTACACCAGTAACGTTTCCGTCACAGCATGGAATAAGTGGTCAGCCTATTGTCATACACCGGGCAGAATTCCAAGCTCCGAACCTCTACTAGAAATTACAACTAGAAAACGTCAGTAAGATAATCCCCGCCGATAAAGGTCTCGCGCCGAGAATGGAACCCAGGTCCTCTCGATACACAATCATACTTACGAGTGCAACCACTGGTGCAACGACTAAAGTGAAAATTTGTTACGATTTAAAAAATACGAGTAAAAACGATCGTTTGGCTCAATTAATTCAATTTGGCCAATTAATTGCTCAATACATTCACTCTGATTATGCATTTTTATTCATACAGATTTTTTAGAGTTCCATATTCATACAGCAAAAACGTAACACAATTAAAGTACGCGCGTCTATACCGATATCACAAAATGCCCGTCTATACGGATGTCACGGTAAAAGTTATTATATCAATATAGATTTCGATAACATTTCGCGGACCCATGTAATGAAGTGCGCTGAAACTGGATTGCTGCAGTATGGAAGCAAAGATAATTGGATGCTGATGTCTTTCTGTATAATCTGTTTTATTATTTTTTTATAAGCAATTTGTTTCTCATTTATTTATTATGTTGAATACATAAATAATGATTCCAATAATTGATTTTTACACAATTTGCTTATCGCTTTGGTACTATACTATAACCGTCAGTTTCTGATCTATTCAAGAAGAATTTTTTTTATATTATCTATAAGAACCTTTATCTCTATACAACCCATAACTCAATAAGCAATTATATATTGTGTCTGTACGAAAAATAATACAAGAACAATAATTACTTTCCCATGTTAAATTTATTAACATTTGCGTAAATACATCCTCTATCGACTATCCAACAAAATTGTAGTTTGCACCTTGTTTCTTTGTTTTTGTCAGTCAATGACGAACGGGCAGAAGCCAAGCCGCCTAATTTGCGTATAAGACAAACACCAGCTATACCGTTCCCGTGAATATTCAACATCTGCATTATTTCAATTACGCCGTCCTTTTTGCACCGTTTTCAATGTAGTTAATGAAAAATGTGCATCTGTGCTTCCGTTCGGAATATTTCCTTTGGGCTGTTTAAGGTAACAAAACGTATCTATCCATCTTTTTTAAAATTAATCAATACCGGTGCGGCGAAAACCATTATAATATATCAACGACACAAAAAATTACAAAAAATATTACCTGTGCTGAAATAATTTCAATTTGTCGATGTTACGATCTTTAAATTATGCGCAGGTCAAACCGTGGGGCATCGCTATAAAAGTTATATTGATTTAAACAAAAAGAACACGTTCATCTAACGTGACCTTATGAAATAATGTGAAAATTGAAAAAAGTAAAAATTTACAACATCGAACGAAACCACAATATTCAGTAATGTACTGCTACAACGTGTATTCCGATAAACATTAATATTATTATCCTAAAAATAGTAAATAAACTTAAATAAGCATAAGAACACGTAACACGTAATCACGTCAGGTCTATAAGGTTAGCTATAGTTAGCGCTCGGTGCTCTCTGCCCACCCCATAGGAAACCTAACGTGGTGATACAAGTAAATACGCTGATTGTTAGCGACAGCGTTGCAATAAATTTATTTTGCTAATACCATACGTTCGTTCCTAAAGTTATTTCGTACTGATACATAACACATTAGAATGATATTACAGTCTGTTCAAAAAGACTACGGCAAAAATAAAACGTGTTCGTTTGAAATAGAAACAGTGATCACAAAAGTGTGGCCCAAATCATTTTTGGTCAATGAAACAGTTGCAACTGCACCATGTTTTATTTATATCAAAAGGGTTTTAAATCGACAACAAATGTGAAATTTATTTATTCACACACCAACATCATTAGACACAAGCATACAGTTAAGGTATATTGTAGAATACATGGGTATATATGATTGTATATCTAGCCATGTTAATGCCAAGTGCATTTACGGTTCTTACAAGGTAATGAATAATACATGTCAATGAAAAATAAATACAATAAAATACTAAAACTTAAAACTATGAAAAGTAGAAAAGCTAATTTTAAATGAGTAAAACTATAATGAACATAAAATACAAAATTTGAAATAATATTTATTTATTTCTTTAAGCAGTAAAGTGTGCAAGGTTTTTATTGAAGTTTAATATTGAATCGTGAATTAAAATAGACGGATATCGCGCAATCGTTGGTGCGTCTGACAGAAACTGTGATTGGATTGAATGCCTCTCTATACGGGATGTTAATATTCATTGTGGATAGCAACTTACTACATGCAGTATTTGCAGACAAGTACTTCTTGAGGAATATCTAGTTTTATTACATGTACCGTTCCATAGATATAGTAGTTGTACGACGGTCGACATACCCATCTGTCCGTTGAAAAGTTCAATTCCCGGCCATACTTAATTTGGATTCATGAATAGAATTACTAGAAATGTTTGTGTACTTTTGCGTGTTAGATCAACGACAGTAAAATCTACGGTTAGAAAAATAAGATTAGATACGTTATTCTTAACAGCCACGAATTTTAATCTTTTTTATTTATATAATACCTATAAAAACATGCAAAATAAAACTCTGTAACCAACTTCGTAAAGGACCGATAATAGCCAACACTTATCATTATAACACTCATGCTGACTGTAATACTAATGGACACTAGTCGTCATTTTTCCACATTCGTGGTGAGTACGTTCGTGATCAGTACCTAAACTCTTATTAATTATTAAAATTATTTACACTAACTAAGAGTCAGCGGTCATTTGACAACTTATAAGCAAAATTAATCACTTAAAAATATTTTAGATTTGGAATTATAACGATTTAGAAAATCAACCATATTACAATCGAACAACGTAGAAAACTACGATCCAGTATTCCGATTATCACAAGCGAGTGATTTAATAATATAGGTAAAGAACGATTCCGTAAAAAAAATCAGCCAATAAAAAAGACAAATTTAATACCAAATTTTCAATAATTATGTCAGAAACACATGCATATAATGCCATTATAAAATGTAAGCAAAAAAAAATGATTCCGGCCAGGATCGAACTGGCGACCTTCTGCGTGTAAAGCAGATGTGATAACCACTACACCACGGAACCCTGTGAACATTGAGTCGAATTTTTGCTTTAGATGAGTACTCTTTGGGTATTATTAATTATATCAAAAGCATTTTACTAAAGTTTTGAAGTGGATACTTAATATTAGTTGTTATCCACTGAAGTTTGTGTTCGGTTATGATGTGTTATGTTTATGTTGTGAAAGGCCTACAACCGGGTATTTTAAAAACAAGATGTCATAATTGATCTTCGGAGGACGTACATAATAATAATTACATTTTGGTGTTCTATGTAATACACACTAAATACAAATAAAATCTTGTTTTTGGTACTCTCCGAAATACGAAACGATTATGGATATTATTTTTGATATTTCAAAACCATACAAGCGTTAATACAATTTTGCCATCATTGATGGACTCTCCGATAGCAGCCCGAATCTAAGTATGGCGTTGTCGTGAGCTCTGTCGTGTTTTATTATTTATAACATCGATTCATAAATAATTATATTAGTATATACTGGTAGGTATGTAGATATATGCTTCGTACTAGTCGTGGAATGTGCTCTTCAATATATCCGGAATTTATTACGTTACAACTCGAAGCACTTTTAGCTCGATAGCTGTAGTACCTACTACAGACGAGAAACATGAACTTTATAATGAACCTAATTTTAGTTGGCAACAACCACATATCCACCAAGAAATTTTATCGACGAATGCAGGTGTCGAGAGACAAAGACCGGCCTATCGCGATCAGAAAGCGAAGCAAAAGATTTCGAATTCGGCGTGTATGATAAACCAGAGCGATGAATGTAGAAAAATCACGTTGCATATGCGAGGAGAGAGATATTTGGCACTAAATACTCGTGTTGCCTACGCCGTAACACGCCTGACGTGATGGTACAATAATAATATTAAAAGTTTATTGAATATTATCAAAATATAATTTGTACGTAAACACGATAAATTTTTTTAATGCTCAAATTGAATCACATCCGCCTCAGTTACGTAGTACGATTGTAAATAATCAGATAATTGCCACCGGAAATGTCCAACGTAAGGCCGCTTTATCGGAATTGACAGAGTGCGATTGATTTTTGGAAAAGTGACGGGACAATTGTAAAAGGATTATAAGGTACATATTCAATTAAGATAAATTATGTATGAAAATTGCCCTGCTGGTCGTGTTTGTTGCAAACGCGACTGCCGATCAAGACCCGGGTTTAAATTCCGGGTAGGACACTATAAGATTTTTCCAACTGGGATTTTCTAGTCGTGTCTCTAAGCCCGGATATGTGCCCAGTGTATGGCAATGGACTTATCACCTATGTACTCCATAGTGCAACATAAACCTAACTGTTGAAACGTGAGAAAATATTATACTCCTCTACCTACATTTTCGGAGATTACAAGCGTAATGTTACGTATGTATGAAGATTGCTTGAACCGCCATTTTATTAACCACGACTACATGTATATTTTCAAACCGACTCCCATAACTAGGAAACAAGGGATATCACTCGAATTTAATTTAAACCCATAAAAAAATTACATCTTGGCAAAATAATAATTTTTTTAAACGTATACATACCAAGAACAGGAAAGCTGTTTATCTTAGACACTGAAACTATCTTGCAGACACCAAGTTACGTAAGGGCTGTAACGATTCAACTACTAAAAAATAATAAAAATCAAGTTGCGTTTACCTCATTAAGGTACTCATTGATGGATACATATTGTTTTAAAAACGATTTTACTGTTTAAATCTGTTCATTATACATATTTCATTTTATTTTGTGTTAATTATGTTTTAATAATAATAATTTTAATATCTTCCTATTTTTAAAATATTACAACCCAACAAAATCGATTGTCACATTTATTCGTGAAAATAAATATAACTAAACTGCCTCGTTGATCGTGTTGGTTGCAGGTGCGACTGCCGATCGGGAGGTCCCAGGTTCGATTCCCGGGTCGAACACTACAAAATTTTCTAATTTAGATTTTCTAGTAGTGGATCGGAGTTTGGATATCTGCCCGATGCATGGCGATAGGCTCACCACCTATACAACAAGTGACAAGTGGGAGTGTTCTGCATTCCTCTGCCTACCACTTCGGGGATTACAGGCGTGAAGTTACGTAGGTTACGTATCAATTTAAAGTACTCCTGTGTTATTATCGACATATTCACAATAGTTCATCTCTTCCAGTGAACAATAAGTATAAATATAACATATAGGTAAGGCTAGAACCAAAATCGATTAGCACTCCGATATCGAATAATGATTCACTTTAAGTACTGAGATATCTATTTTTATCTTTCACCGTTATGATGTAAACGCGCAACCAGTTCAAAACACAAACGTGCTCACGGAGTGCGCGCGCGTATTACGCAATTATTGATAAATAATATACACCAATAAATACTACGAATGTAATAACCATACATTTGGCGATAGGTGTCGTTCATTGCTCTTGTTGACATACTAAATATTAACTTTAGTTCCATTCATATTACCTACTGATTATTCGTGCACATTGTCAGCTGTAGTACTACGATAAGAGGTAAGATTTTGTCCTTTACGAGTGTTGTGTAAGTTTAGTGCTGAATTTTATTGGCGTAATATCTTGTTAGAAATTCATGTGATAAAATGAGGCTAAGTGTCCAAATATCCAAATTGAGATTTTAACAGTAGAACATATTCGTTTGTGTAACTTTAATACATACTTTCGAAAAGTGAGATATTTAGAATGAACTTATCAGATTATATTAATGTTTATTTATATTTACTTTTAACATTAGCTCTAATAAAGAATACTTCGTTTTATTTGTGTAGTTCTTTTACTATTTGTAAATAGATATTGCTATTAAGCGTGTACGTGGGAGTGTTCTGCATTCCTCTGCCTACCTCTTCGAGGTTTACAGGGGTGAAGTTACGTTTGCTATTAAGCATTTATCTATACATACATATATACATATCATCACGCTGGGTCCCTTGCGGGGTAGGCAGAGAGCACCGAGTGCCAAATAGCTCTATCCTTACAGACC
>DWTO01004269.1:0-11716 GCA_018244755.1 Jemadia pseudognetus
GTTTAATACGAATTGTTGTACATGTTTGTTTGTATTTCGCTATCTAAATAAAACGTTATTGTACAAGTGATCGACTTCCATCTATTTTTATTTCAATTCCACGCCTGATTCCTAACAATATCATTACGCCTGATCCCTTACAGAATATGCAGAGAGTACGTTATAGACTGAAAGTTTCGTTTAGTTTAGAAGACTTGTGACTTTATAATTACTAAAAAAAAATTGATGATGAACGATGTAATGAAGAGAAGTATCAAGTTTATAAAGTACATTTAATTAATTACCACCTTTAACGTAACTGCCAGGCTTGTCGAGTCGGTTGCATGCGTGAAAAACTTATTTTACAAACCAGTAATTTCTTCAACTTGAAACACTCAAAAATGTTTTCTGTTCTTAGGCAATAACTTATAGAACACCGGTTGCCAATCCAGAATTTCAAACCCCATTGGCCGTAGCTCTTTGGCAAGTCCCCTAAGAATTATTAACTCAATAAATCGATTGGTTTAACCCGGCGCCGTCCAAGACCCTGTATGTGATTCATAACTCAATAAAAAGGCATAACAATTTAAGGCATGTGCTTTACTGCTCTAGAAAAGAGAGCGAAGCTATGGAATGATAAGCTTAAGAAAATAAACGTTCCATTCTAACACGATAATACGATTATTATTGTTGTCAAAATGTAGTCACATATTTATTTCAGGAGCGGAAACGAAACGAATATTTCACATTGTTAAAATATTACACACATAACACTAAATGTCTAAGGATACAATATATTATGTACATATAGGTATATATCTGTAGAGAAATTTATACAAGATATATCCTGACATTATTGTTATCGGTGTTATCACTGCCATTAGCATATGCACTAAAGTGATTATGTTAACATAACATACATACATACATATATACAAATGTACAGTTTGCCCTAGGACAACTGTTCAAAGTTATTTATGAACTAAAACTTTTTCTATGTGTCTTCTTACGTTTGTAACAACGAATATCTTTTGAATTAGATTAAAAGATTAATCATAATAAAGTTTAATGGAACTAATTAGAAAATGCAACAGTCAACTGAAACTCCCGTCTGAAATGTAGCAGAAAATGTATATCAGAAGATAGAAGAAATAGACATGTGAAAATTTCATTTCGAAACAAGTCTAAGACAAGGTTTTCATACAATTAAATGGCTTTGTAGACACAAAAAGTAATCTACAAAGCCATTTAAATACCTTATGTATTTTTATACAAGTAGTTTTTTGTACCTGTTTTAATATTTGTGCTATTAATTATTTTGGTTCAAATCCCGGGTCGGACACTATTGGATTTTTCCAATTTAGATTTTGTAGTAGTGGCTGATAGTCTAGAATTGTGCCAGGTGTATGGCAATAGGCTCATCACCTATCATGGTGAGACGTAAACGTAACTGGTGTAACGTGGGAGTCCAGCTACTTCACTCCTCTGCCTACCCATTCTGGAATTACAAGCGTGATGCTACGTTTTAGTTTAGTCTTTTGCGGTACGACATCAGCTCAAGTTACGACCTCGGCACGGTTCAAAACATTGAACGTCGAGAACCTGGCTGGGGTCCAGATTAAGAAGTTTAAGTCCAATAATTATAATTTACAGGAGTGGACACAGTTTTAAGGTAATCGCAGTGAGTAGTTATCTGATAGTCTCTTGGCAGAGATGGAACTTATGTAATGAACAGTTACACCCGACGTTTTATCAGAGGCTATTTAAAATGGTCCAAATAGCTCAGATCAATATATTTTTTAAATACATTTGTTTTACTCTTTAAAACAGATATAATAAACATTGCCAGTAAACAAATATCTAAATGTCGTATATTTCGCGATCTATGTTCAGTATAGGACTAATATCAGCCGATAAAATTGATAAAGGTGATGTGATGTCACGTCCAATAGGTAATTCTTTTACTTAAGTGTTCAAAAGCGACTTAATACTACTAATTTATCCAGCCATAATAATCTTTTTTCATGTTCGTGTTCAAAAGCGATTTAATCGTACTAATTTATCCAGCCATAATATACTTACATTAACTTAGAAACTAATAAAAAAAGGAGTTAAATAAGATTAAGTCAAAAGTATATTTTAATTGAGCATGTATGGTGAATAGTTATCAATTATTGCAGAAGTCGAAATCGAAATATCCAAGGATTAATAGCGGAGAATAACAGCAAGAAAGAGTTAAAAAAAACACGTAATCATTTATTACGTAAATATTGATCTTCGCTTCATTCGTGACAATCCCTTAGATCCTGCTGATCAGGCATACGGTATCTAACTACACTAGAACAGATGAAGTTACATATAAGACATGGCACAAAAAAGAATTTCTTTAGGCATTTAATATAATTGTGCATATGTGTTGAGATATGAATATAAATTGAGTGGAGTGTGCCATGAATGATAATAAATGTCAAGTGCGTGAAGTGATTAATGAATTGAGGGGAGGATAGAAGAGTCTGCAAAAGTGAATTAGACATTTCGTGATCTGCCTTCCTAGTTGTACCTTATGGTTAAATTGGTTGCATACCACCCAAAAAACCTACATGCAAATCTGCAATGGAGAAGTAGTGAGAAATGATCTGATAATAACGTAATTAATAATTTCTGTTCTACTTAATAGTAAATGCTGATCCTTCTAGTCTGCGCCCTTTGTTACAGTAAGAAAAAAAACCAGATACCACACAGGAAAGAAATGATGTTATTCAAAATAGTTCCATCATTATTCATATTGTCTCAGGCGCCACTAGTAGACTCCATAGTATCTACTATCTCCTAAAAGAATATCTATGACTTCGTTAATACACCACGACTGAATATATTATGTACAATATAATTTACACAATTGTACTAAAAATTAAAGGTACTTTTGATATATAGGAATTATGCCCGCCAAATTGTGGCTAAATGTAAAACTTGTCTCTCTATCAAAATGCAATTAAATGTTGGTTTTATAATTAAATATTTAATTGATCAGCGATGGTTGCGATGGTTTTTGAATTTCCAATTTACCATCCTATCTAATAATGGTTCAACATACTTTTCTCCACAATATAAACCCATTGAAACTTAGTCACCCGCTCAAATAAAAAGGAATCACTATATCAATTTGTTCATTCATTTATTTACTCTTCATAGTCATATAAAATAAGTGAACTTATATATATCGGACTATATCCATTACAGAATATATATTTGTGTCATGAGCACAAGTATTTGTTCTGAGTCTGGGTGTAGCGAAAATATTGGTGTATCTATATATTGACATGTCTATTTATTTTTATTTTATTTATTCTTTATCGCTTACTTGTAGTTAGGTTACAAAGGGCGGGTTTAATGGCTGATGCTATTCTCTCTCTACTACTACTTAACTCAGCTTTACTAGTCAACTCAATATTGTATACGAGTATAGAACACAAGGTCTCTTGAGTTCTATATTCGTATTAGATGGCCGTGTATGGAGCTGTTTCAAGATAATTATATATTATTTTTATGAGTCTTTTGTGTAAAGCACAGGTGCTTCCGGTTTAACATTATAATACACAATACTTGATACATTGTATTTGTGTTAACAGCGGCTTTTCAGAATATTTCAAAGGGCTGTATGTAACAATATATTCCACATTGTGTATATACTGGTTAAGGTTCGTTTGTTCCTGCTCGGGCTGTATGAAACTGGATACATGTAGAACAATGTCAGTATCAATTTTTTTATGCTACACGAAAAAGCAATTTTTCCATAATAATACTCTCTTACATAACATTTTTCCTGTATTTCGCCAAAGGGATAGGCTGGGAAATGTAGTGCTTCCAATTTTCATCAATGATGTTATAAGTTACATTTAATAGAGGAATGAGCCTATTCTCATACATCAGGCACAAATGTATCCTTGCTACCAGCACCAGACAATCATAGCAATATTATATCCGTTATGTGTGAGTGTACGAGTATGTGTGTGTTGTTATATAAATATGAATTTGATAAACATTGATTTTTATTGCCTTTTTAGTTATTGCAGTTGGGACTACTGATCGAGAGGCAATGGGTTCAAATTTGGAATGGGCATAGAATTTTAAACTTAAATGTTCTAGTAACTAAGTAAGTTTTAACTGGTAAAATACAGGTTTATACTACACCTACTCCTCTGCCTGCCTCTTCGGGGATTAGAAACATAATGTTACTAATATTCTAGTAACGGTTTAAGCTATATAGAGTAAATCTAATCACATCTGTTCGCAAGTTACATCATATCACAATACACGTTCTGAAGTACGAGTATAACGTTCTAACAGCCGACGGCTCGTTAGCCATTATATTCAGTTTGTAAGCGGATACTTGAGTAGTGCCGTATGCTAAAATTAATTTGCTATTACAAATAGAAGAGTATACATTACCACTCTGTAAGAACAGGCCCTGGTTGATTATACTGCAACTCTGTTGTATCTCATTGTTTGTTTCCATGGCAACCGTGGTATAAGAAACCTAGGAGGGGGTGATAGGGAGGTAGTCCCGCATAATAGAAACGACTGCTATTTATTAAAACTGCAAACTTTGTATTCTGGTAACCCCCGCTGGGAGAGTCGATGACATAACATCATTTTTATGCGTAGCAACATTTTAATGTGTACGTACGGCAATGCTTTATTGCGTCCTGCAGATGTAGTTTTGGGTTATAGTTATGTATTATGTACATTGAAAAGAAACATCAAATATAATAATAATTAACATATCTCGTAATAACGCGGTTGCTTACACTTTTTAATTATTAACAGATAAAAATATTAATTTAAGGCTTAAAATGTTGCTTTTTTTTAAAGAATAGAAAATTATTATAATCAGGTTTTCCAAAGTTGTTATTGTTCTGTTATAAACTGTTTAATGTTTCCTGGTAAATTAAAAAAAATATGTTTATATTTCGTTACGTAACAAATAACCGAATTTTATATGGTTTATTTTGCTAATTTAAACCTCATTTTTTACCACGACCTACCTACTTAACTACAGCGATGTCGGTATCTTGAAGTCTCCACCACCAGTCCCTTTATCGTTCTATTATCATATATTGGTCTCTTATTAGAATAATATAACTAATTACTTTATTCTTACGATTAAGAAATCTAAATAAATATGTGTAATATAATATTAGTTTACAATATTGTTATATCTGATTATATACATAACGTCACGCCTCTAATTATCGAAAAGCTAGGCCAAGAAGTGTAGTCTAGTCCCAGGTTTCAGCGGTTACATTTACGTATAATATGGGACTCATTATAAACTCAGAGAAACTTCGAGTTAGAAAAATCTTATATGTATGTAGCAGCCGAGCTGAGATTCGAACACAGGACTTTATTGGCATGAACACTTGCAACCTCGACTACCGAAGCGGACAAAAAGTAATTTAGTTATATTTGTATCTTTCAGTTTCAGGGACCAACGTATCTGGTAGATCTGTAATGTTAGGAATAAATGGTTCTCAGTGTCCTCTGGCTTTCACGTAACTGACCAACGTGATAATATATTAATAAAAATACATATACTCTTTAATATGACATTTGCAATATATTGAAAGAGGCGGTTAATATAGGTACGTTAACGTAGGGCTTAGTACATATACACACATCTACATATGTAAACATGTTAGGTACAAAATGAAACTACACTCGGCTCCTTTGTGTCGTCGCAGCAGACACTCGCAGCTTCCGAGGAGCATTATATAATTTCCTTGAACGTGCATGCAATATTGATGAGCTAACTCGGTTATAGTGATAACTAATAATATTTTAGTGGACTCGACAGGATTTCCGTTCACTTCGCTCTTATCGAAGTTCCTAGTTTACTACGGGTGGTATTTTCAAATAGGGGGACGTGTTAAATTATTTTCCTATATTGACTACAATTGTTTTCATACAAATAGGTACATAGTTTATAACTGGATTATGTATTGAAAAATTATGTTCGTTGTTTATATTACGACAGGTTAACTATTAAACTGGTAAACTATTAGGATTCGGTTGTTATGTTATGCGCCCACCATGGAACAGGGGATGAGCGTATTGCCATACACTGGGCACAAATTTGGACTCTATGCGCTGTACCTCTCAGTGGACCAAGATAGGCTGATGATGATGATAAAATCTAATTGTAAAACCGGTTACACTGAGTGAAACAATGTCATAGAAACAAACGAATGCAAAAAATATTTCTAGTATGGTGTTTAACATATAATAACACAAAATAAAATGACGCCTACATTTACCGAGAGGTCGCCAGAGAAGTGTAGAACACTCGCACGATTCACCAATTACAGATGCAATAAATGAAATTTACATACATACATGTACACTCAGTTCGCGTTGCTACTGGTAGTTGTTGCTACGCTACAAACAAGCATTAGCTTCCCGTCCGGCCCGCTGGTACATTGTCTCGAGGGCGTATTTGCGTTGGCGTTGTGTTGTGATAAATCGTTCGCGCCATTTGCGTGAGATACTCCATGAGAGGAGTTTACGGGCTGCTTTCATTGTGATTGATGCGTGTTCCGCCGTTACCCAGCAATCCGTCTTTGTTTAATGTGTTCCATCTCTTATTAATTACGCCTTAATATATTGTCCCGACGTGTTTCCATTGATGCACGTTTAACTGCGCGTGCATTGACGGATTGTTAACAATCATTATTCGCAGAACATTTTCAGACACGGCCGTCTGGTGAACAGGTGATGAACAGGTGAACAGTCCAAGCCAAATTTTACTTATAAATACATAACAAATATACGTACCTTAATACACATAAAATATTAATGTAACGAGTACTTATACAAATCGTTACAATAATCATATTATTAACATTATGGTGAATGTGTCCAAACTGCTTTTTAATACACTTTTTTTACTTTAACTAGTAAAGAATGTTACTACTTTTTAAATTATTCAAATGTAGAACTATTGTATTTGTGTTATGAGTCTTTTTATTTAATAATACTTGTATGTTATTTTTAGTGTCTGAAATAATAACAATAGCTAACTTTAATATTATTAAAACTAAATTAATGTTGAGTTTGAAACATACCGTGACGGTCGTAGCAATGGATACTATTACAATTTTGAGTTATTCCAAGTGCTAGTCTGCGTGTTGTTGCGAATGGAACAGATGAGCATTTCCGATTTACTTGATTATGATTGATGTATCTGTCGTCCATTTCTCGTATCTCGGAAAACACGTTATCCTACTCCATAAGAATACAAATGTATAGTTTGTTTTAAACTCACTGTACTATTAACGTGCGACGCTAAAACATTTGTAGTGTTTTGAAAATTAATATGATTATTATTCTGAAATTATTCGATTGTATTAAATAAATGTGTTTTATCCTTTTAATGCAATTCTTTATGTATGAATGGCGTTCTTCTCTTAAATACTCCTCTTATTCTTCTTTTGTTTATTTATTAGATGCATCAAATAGACTTCTCTCTTTTCCGGAGGAGAAGAGTTAGAAGAGAAGAGGAGGTATTCAATCCGTCTGTATTTTTTTTTATCGTTAAAAACTTCTTGATATGAAATAAGACATTGTACTGCTGTACTGCCGTACTGTAAAATACTACATTAATGAAGTTTATGACAAATATAAAAGACGATTAAATGCTCATATGTTTTAATGGGGTTACTACATAATATATTATGTTGAACAAATCGAATTCTCGGTGGAACTTGATCAAAGGATATTGTAAGTAGGTCAGTACAAAACAATGGTTGTGCGATTTTGTGTGGAGTAGGTATATTCGAAACCGGTTGTCTGGTGATTGATTGTTTGCACCATTTTCGAATGTTACCACGTTGTTTGAATGTTCAATTGTCAATGGACCTGATTGCCGAGTCTGGAGTAGCGGGTTCGATTCCCATTCGGTACAAATGTTTGTTTAACAAACATGATTATTTCGTGGGTGTTTTAGTGTTGATTCCATATGAAATTAATTTATTTTAATGTGACTAGATTGAATGGACTGAATTTAAAATATTATAAGATTTCACCTGGTGCATAGCAATAGGTTCATCACCTATTCCATAGTGGCACGTAAACGTAACTGGTGAAATGTGGGAGTGTTCTACACTCCTCTGCCTACCACTTCGGGGATAATAGGCGTGAGGTTACATATGTTACGTATAAGATTTCCGAAAGAGATTAATTTTTATTTGATCCTTAAGATGTATATGATCATTTTAAATCAATGTGAAGTTTAATCATCGGGCACGGATTTGTTCTCAAAACTTAAATGTTTCAAACCTAAGTCTCGTGATGTAATGTAAGAGTCTCGTCCATTTTATGTTATGCAGGCTTGTACATACCATATGACCTCACGAATATATTATTGAGATTTATAGTAATTTTTTCTTAAAATCGTTGTAAGGCAGGTGTAAAGAAAAACTTAGTTATTAACATAAATACATACATATATTAAGAGACCTTTATTAACAATTTCTTTTTATTTCATTTTATATCTTTCAATATTCGCTCTTTTCAATAACTCTCTGCAAAAATAGAATTCACGTGCCCGTTTCATTTCAAAAACCAGCGTGTTAAATATAGACTATGACGTATAGCGGATTTCTGTTTTTCTCGTCTAATATTGGACTGCATTCTTTGTATGAGTTTATAATGTATACTTGGGCTTTTCCTTCCATCAGAACCAGAAAGTAACAGTTTTATCTACTAACCATGTGCCATAAATTGATTTATTCGCATTGACTGTCACGGTAATTGTGTTGGTTGCAAATGCGACTGCCTATCGCGGGATCTTGGGTTCAAATACGGTGCATGGCAAGAGACTCACCATCTATTTCATAGTGGGACGTAAACGTAACTGGTAAATCGTGGGAGTGGAACTACACTGCTTTGCCTACCTCTTCGGAGACTACAACCATATTTAATATTTGTGGATTATGTAAGACATTTTTGTTGTGGGACACTGAATAGATGCCAGCTACTAAAATAAATATATATAGATACTCTATGCAAGCCAAAGGCTGAATAATTATCCTGTGTATGGATGCACAATTTGTGATATTGGCATATTTAATTGAAAGCATTTAAAATGTTCTCTACATAATTGAACAAACAAATGTTTGATTAAAATGTTTACTATGATATTACCTTGTTTTGTTCAAATTACAAATATTGCGTTATTGGATGTGCGGTGAGTTATTGTAGTGTAATTGTTTAAAACAAACGTGAATAGCTTCAGGCTCATTTTTGATTTGAAATTTGTATCGATACAAATATAAACAGTGACGCTGTCGACGTGAACGTACGTGTATCACGCTTGTAATCGCCTAAGAGGTAGGCAGAGGAGTGTAGTACACTCGTACGTTGCACCAACCGGATTTTCCTGAATCAAATTAACACTATTGTGAACCAATTTTTTTTTCATTAGCAGCGATTTTAGTATATCTGTGCTATTTATTTATTTTATTTTATTGGTTCACTAAACTGGAAAAAAAACTATAAAATAACTAATTATAAATATGTCTAAATAAATGGTACTTATGTGAACGTACTTCTATGTAGAAGTGAACACTTCATGCGTTAAAAATTAAATTAATTACACTTGTTAATTAAAAATACAAATTAAATTTGAAGGTTACACAAAGTTTTCGTAGACTGAACAAGATTACAAATATCCAATTCACGAAATATGAAAAAAACACGGTAAAAAAACAAAATCCTGTGACGTTTTACCTCTGCCTTTGATCTTTTGCGACACTGGCACTGTTTTGTGTTACATTGCCAGAATATATTTCAGTCGGGTAAACTCAAAGGACGCGTGAAAGATGTTAGGTACGTTTTCTCATAATTATATATGTACATACATGAATGAAATATAATAATCGTAACTCGACTGTCAATCGAGATTGAGACGTCCGGTGTTTGACGCCCGGGTAGAGTACGAGTGGGTTTTCTAACATAGACTTCCCAGTTGAAACGTCTAGTACTAGCTCGGAGTCTGGATTTGCGTTCGGTGTGTGGGAATAGGTTCACTACCTATTCCATGATGAGACGTAAATGTATGTAGTCACGCGGGCGAGTATACTACACTCCTGTGCTTACGTCTTCGGGGATTAGAAGCGTGATACAATTTTTTTGTTACGTAAAGTAATAAAGTTTATCTTCATTATTAAGTTCATATGCGGTGTTATGATAGGCTATGTTAGAGTACCTATCATGTATTTACTTATTCGCTAGAAATGTACTGGAAGAGAAGTTGCTTATAGAATGTAGTGTTTTGCTTTTGACTTATATAATATTAAAATCTATCGGTATTAATAATAGCATTTATTTAAAATGTTACGGACTTATGTACTTATTACATAGTACATAGTACGTTTTACATAGTATGAGCGTGCGAGAGGTTAGCGTTTTCCAGGAACAATATTGGTTAAGAGATTATACAATAACACCGATATTAAGGTAAATTATATCGCACGTAATAATAATGATACGTAATACGATTTAGTGTTTGAACAAGATGCTTGTAACACGTGGGATTTCTTCTTTATTTGGAACTAAATTCATTTTCAAACGTACCCTCTGCCTACACCGTAAGGAATCTGCCATGATGATATAATAATAAAAATAATATCAATAGACTTTGAACTAATTTGGACATTCGGAAAGTTAATGATGCAGCAAAATATATTATTACGTTCCCCTTAATTCTCTTTCAGTCTTGTTATCTTCGCTCAGTAAATTCCTGTCACGTACCTACCTGAAAGGGTACGTGAAAGATAAAATATAGGGACATGATTTATTATTGTACTGTGTCAGATTGGCAATTTTTGAAAAAAAAAGGAAAAAGTCTTCCTAAAGGTAATTGTGATATAAAAATTAGTCGCCTTATGAAATAAAATGTTATATTTATTGATTGGAGAAATCGTTTCAAATTTTTATTTATTGACTATCAGAATATTTGATGTATAAATCAAAAATTTCTAGAATTTTAATTGAAAGTGACTGAACAAAGCGGACGTAGTTTATACATAACAACTAACAACAAAATTCGTATCACAAACCCTGTGACTAAAATGTTCATGGTAATTTTGTAGATTTATGGTTCCTAACATTGGCGGCGTTGCGTTTCTGAATAGTAAATCTAACCTTGTGCACGAAATGTCGAATTTCGAAAACCGTAAAAATTTGTAGTTAACCACTTTTGTCTTTTATACTAAGCTTTGACTGATATTGCTAATTACATCCTCTTGAACTCTCTAATCGTTCTTTTAGCTGTGACAAGTGGATTCCGGTCACGCATACCGGAGTAGAGCGTGAACACGAACAGACAGATAACAATGTGCCCTGGATTTGTTTTCGTTATGAAATGTTGCTAGTCTAATAAAAACGTTGTCAGAATTTAAGTATAGTTTGAAGGTACAGTTTGCAGTGTAATTTGGAGTAAAGTCTGAGTGTGGTGGCTAATTGTCTAGTAAGAATG
The DNA here is from genome assembly GCA_018244755.1 of Jemadia pseudognetus. Lineage (NCBI taxonomy): Eukaryota > Metazoa > Arthropoda > Insecta > Lepidoptera > Hesperiidae > Jemadia > Jemadia pseudognetus. The sequence continues at coordinate 11,516 of DWTO01004269.1, forward strand.
TATAGTCGCACTGTATAGCAATGTAAAGTCCCAGTGTAGGGTCCGAGCGTAGAGTCCGAGCGTAGAGTCCGAGCGTAGAGTCCGAGCGTAGAGTCCGAGCGTAGAGTCCGAGTGTAGAGTCCTAGTGTAGAGTCCTAGTGTAGAGTCCTAGTGTAGAGTCCGAGTGTAGAGTCCGAGTGTAGAGTCCGAGTGTAGAGTCCG
>DWTO01004270.1:0-11715 GCA_018244755.1 Jemadia pseudognetus
ATTTTATGGAATCATCAGTTTTCTTCGGCATTCTGATAGATATCACATTGCAATGAAGTGGCCCTAGACTTTGATCTTAGCCAAAAGGCCAAGAAACGATAGGTGGCTCTTATATTTAAAAATGCAGTCAGTTATATATTCACACGGAACTGGCATATGCAGTAAAAAACCTGACATTGAATCAATTAGAACATTTAATTACAGTTATTTCCTTAGCAAAACATGTTTCGTGGTGCTGTCTGGGAGGTTCCACTCCATAGCCCCTAGTTATGGCCGGTATTGGCAGCCAAGCTTAGGTAGTGTACTATGCCATAATCATCCACTCACCAGAGCCTCATCTGTTGTATATCTGAGTGCAGCATGGGTAAGTTAGGTTCGCTCAGGCTCCTAAAGTGGAACTTGGAAGGTCTTAAATCCATATTACAATTGATTTACAATTATGTTTTATAACAAAATTACTTTTTAAGATGTGACAAAACAGAAGAGAAATGCTTATTTTAGTTAATTTACATTTACCATGACTTTAAAACGAAATTACATTTCGTTGTGGCGCATGCGGAATTCGCTTTGTATTTTTTACAAACTTTACAGGAGACATGAAATCTGATTTTCTAAAAAAATACCCAGATTTTTCAAATATTATATTTTTACTTCAATAGAACAACAACATTACATACATATATGTAATTTAAGTACTTTAAAGTAACTTTTGGATAGATAACATTATTAACAATGACCAATTTGCTTATCATTTAAAATATCCCTATGTGCAGTGAAGCACAATATGGGGCACAATTTTTGCTTCTGCTTTGGTGAACTTATTTTACCTATGTGAATAATATTTCAATTACCCCATAGATATTTTTACAGTATTAGTGTCCTGGAATAATAATTAAAACTGGGTAAAAAACCGAAAATAACTAAAAAACAGTGAATTTTGCAGACACAACGACGATTTAAAGTCATAAATAGAAATTACTGGTGTGGTCTTCTCAGTTCAGGTTATAATTGTAGTACTTGATGAAAAAATATATAATTGACTATTTTAAATAGACCACCACCTATTCTATAGTGGGGCATAAATGTAACTGGTGATAGATGGGAGTGTTCTACACTCCTCTGCCTACCTCTTCGGAGATAACAGGTGTGATGTTAGGTTTAACAGACCCATATTGATCTGCATGACTGGTGTTTAACTATTGGGCTGTAGACAGTTGGACGTCCCTAAAAGCACTTGAAGGGATATACATAATTAATGCCATATATTAGTAAAAACACCACATGAGAGTGGTTCCATTAATTTGGATATTGTTTTGGTTTATTGTTTTATTATTTGGTGCTTGGGAAAAAGGGGAATTCAGGAACAACAGGCATTAAAGGTGGAAAAATTACTTATGAAATACAATATGTAGTAAATATTATTTACATACGATAATTTAAAAACCTTTTAATAAATTCCAAAGCAATTTTAAATCAATTAGAACTTCATATTTCGTCTCATTGAAACTTACAACTGAAAAAATAAAAATATCTAATTTTAAAAATGAGGCATTTATGGCATTTGAGATTTCATTACAGCAGTTTAATTCATACTCCCAGAAGATTATTCTGATCACTATGAGGATTTTTAATGAATATTCAAATATGTTTCAATATTTTAGTCAGCATATGACACTAAATATATTAAATTGGCACATATTATATTAAACAAAGTGTACTTACATATATCACCATTAGGCAGTGATGAGTCAAGGGGAATAGATAAATGTCTGCCACCTTTACCCAGTCCGTGCAGGCCCAGATTTGTCTTACCACTGTCACCTAGTAAAAAATTACACAATTATTAAGACACTTAATATTTTTTAACTGACATGAACTAACATCATAGATTAGATACAAAAAAAAGATTTGATGATTTCTGGTTTTAAGGCATTTACTGAGAGAAAGTTATTAGTCATTACATACACCTTTGCATTTCTCAGTTTAATGTATGTATAACATAAAAATAAATAAATAACATGTCATGAATGGTTAAACAATGTTATTGTTATTACTTATTGAGCACAATAGTTCACTAGGCTATATGACATGGTTGTAATGTTAACAATTATTGTGTAAAAAATTATGAACACTTAATATGTTGGTCTAGCTACAGTTAACACTAATTTGAATTAGTTATATTTTTGACACCTATGTCCCATCCACTGTGAAAAGATCAAATAAATAATGATTCCATAGCTGTATACATAAGTGTCGGCAGGAGGGTGCGAGAAAAAGCACTTACATTAACTATTATAATCATGCAATAATATATTTTATTATGCAAAATTATAGTGTGGAGATGCACCTTTCCATAAATAATCTTAAGAATGCCATGAGCTATATAATCAATGGAATAAACAACAAACATTAATTTCTTGCCCTCAATGCCAACTCCCAGATTTATTATTTGTTTTATTAACTTTGTCCACTAGCAGTAGATTGGTAAAATCGGTATTAGAGTTTTTGTATCGCTAACATTTTGATCAAATGAAACTACTGTTAACATAGTTATAGTTTATTCAATAAAACCTGAAAAATTGTCATAACATAAAATAATGATGCTTAAATTTTCCGACCAAAACAAGTGATATAAATTCAGTTATGGAATAAGTTTCTTTTTTTGTTTTTATGTTACATTTGACAGTTTCATATATAACATCCTACAATCCCTTTCTTCATCAATATTTATTGAATTATAATCTCTAGCTAATAATTTATGCCAAAGATTATTATTATTGAGTATTTTCCTAAATGTTCTACATGTACTACATACACTTATAATGTCTGAGATAGGTAGATACCGTAAAATCTTTAAAAACACATCTTCAGGCAACCCTAACAAACTTGCACTGGGGTAACCACAAAAATATAACAGTTTGCTTTTCACAGGAGCTATTATTTTATTTTTTAATATGTCCACCAGCTGCTGTAGGTTACGAATCATTTTTAAAACGATTGTCTCACCTTTAATCAATACAACAAACTGATCAACAGGTAGACACACAGAGTATGTTTCTGAATCCATTTCATTTATTACTACATTAACCACGACCACATTGTCTAAAGGAACCATTATTAATTTTATTGATAGTACATTGAAACCTAACATGATAAACTCTGATTCATATTGTCCCGATGATAGCTTCCATTTTAAGTTATTGCTATCAACACAACCAACTTCTATCACTGGTCTGTCTTTCATTTTCGGCTGAAATCCATTGTCTATCATTATAAGGAGAAGTAAAATGTAGAAAACGTCGTTTTTCAACAACAAAACTTCTTCTTGCAGAAGATCATATTCCAAAGCTAGCTTAAAAAAAGTTTCGTCGAATAATTGAGGTGAATTTTTGAAAACACCTTCAAAATTCGTCATAACGATTCGATAACAAGTCAAATTCATCTATGATCATAATAAAATGCCGCAAAAGCAACGAAGCATGAAGTAATGACGTTATGAGCATAGTTCGTTTTCGCACGTCATTTTCATGTTATGTCAAAAAAGTGACAAATAAAATCTTGACATATGTCCCATCGTAAGCAATGATAAAACCCCATGCAGCCAAACTAAATTGAAATGCATTACAATTATAAAACAAAATAAAATAAAAGATCAATGAAGCAATGTGTATAATAAAAACCAAGAAATCAAAATAATACAAGCATTACAGAACATCACAATAACTACTTACCAGTCATAAAAATATATAGTGTTCACTTTATGTATAATATAAATAAATGTAATTTTTTAAAGAAACTTTATGGCTATAATTTCCATAGAAGTAGATAGAGGGTTGTAGTACACTCACAAGTTTCACCAGTTACGTTTACATCCCACTATCGGATACTTATATGGTGAGTTTATTTCCATACACAGCACATATCATTAAAGCCACTCCTAGAAAATCTTACTTATAAAAATCCTTTGGTGCCCATCCCGGGATTTGAATCCAGGATCTCTCATTCGACAGTCACGGAGCATCCAACACGACCAAAGACACAGCCATTTTAATGTTCAATCAGTCAGTCATTTTAAGGCATTAGTTTATTATAACTTATTATTATCAGTTTATTAATATTATACATATGCTATATGTAACAGCAAAAATATAAATTAAAGTTTGTAAAAATATAAATTTCAATAATATGAACACAGGAACTAGTCCGAATTAGCACATAATGTGAAGCTGACCAATTCTCATGAGATTTATGTGACATTATTTAATCTTATCTCAAAGTTAGACCCATTTCAAATGGAAGGAAATGAAATTATAGAATGTAACATCACACCTGTTATCCCCGAAGAGGTAGGCAGAGGTGTGTAGTACACTCCCATGTTTCACCAATTATGTTTACATCGCACTATATAATAGGTGATGAGCCTATTGCTACGCACCAGGCACAAATTACAATAATGACAAATACTTCACAAATCAATAGCTCAACATGACTTGAAAATAAATAAGCTAAAAACATGGGAGAAATGAGTAAATGCTACCTCTAATATTGTAAGACTGATCGTAGAGATCTTTTTGACACGAATATCTCAGTGTTGATAGGAAAGTGTTCTTTATATGACATATACCAGGTTAGCAGAAACATAGTCCCTCACACTGGGAACTTTCAGATCATGGTGTTCATTACCTAGATATTATTAAGACAAGTTCATGGTGGTGTCCATATGCTAGGTAATAACTCCCGCATCTATGCTGACCTGTGTCCTTGGTGGAGCTAAAGTGACTGCATGTGGCAGACACTTTATATCTGACTATTCGGTACACATGCTTTCCGATGAATCTAACAAGAACACACATTAGCTGTTACATAACCGTATTTAAATCAGGATAAAGACCATCAAAATTAAAGAATATACCTTAACAATAAAAAAACAAACAGATTATATAATTTCCCTTTATTTATTTCCAATTTTTGGTACTACTAGTGTAAAAGAGTTGATATGTAAATATAATCCATTCTAAACTTTCAAGTCTGTTTAATTAAAGCTTATTTGTCTGTTTGACAGACACATTTACAAATCTACTAATGATTCTTAATCGGTGACTTAATAGGTTCTTAATAGGTATATGTAGAACACATTAGCTTACATCACACAATGTAAACATTGCATAGTGCTTAAGTAAATATTTCATTGTTATAATATTTTTATTATGTAATATATGTACTTGTTGATCCCCTTTTTAAATTCCAACTGATTTTGAATCTGTACTCTGTACTCATCCCCAATGCTCATTATCCAGTATAATCTTAAGATTTTGTCTTTCAATTCATAGTATACATATAATTACCATCATTAATTTGTAAGGTTTTTACAGCTTACCATTAGCATAAGCATATGTTAAAGTTTATGAATGTATCTGTATAACTACACCTATTATTTTTAACAAACAACATTTATAAAAAATTCATCAGTAAACCAAAAAATATTACATACATACATATCCTCACACCAGGTCCCTTGCGGGGTAGGCAGAGATTAAAAAAATATTATTTATATTCAATGTGAATCTGATGCCAAAGAAGGTAATATTTGTGTTATGGTAATCAGGCAGGTGACAAGTTACACACATACACATAAATAAATATTTATATAGGTAATATTTTTTTACACCCAGACATTACAAATACTTATGTTCATCCCATACTCACTAACTTTTTTCCATGCACCTTAGTGATAATTCTAAAATTTCTAACTGTTCCAGCAGCTCTACTAGGGCTTAGGGAATCTTAGTTTTGTCTTTGAAACAAAGTTAATTATAATAAAGACCAAGTTATAACACATAATATACTAATTTAACCTTTTCTTATTATTTCCAATTTTATTCTTGGGTCATTCAAATGTTATATAAATGCATACCTATATAACTTTATTCTGAACACATCTATGAACATTATTTTCAAATATTATTTATTATGAAGTGAAAAATTAAGGCCTTATATAGTTAATTTTAATTATATTACGTAAACCTTCAAAGTAAGAGCAGTTGGTTTAAATTTTATATATTAATTTAAAAACAACAGACTTGAATGGCTATCAAAACAAATATATAAAGCAATTCTCCTAAATAGTGATTAAAGTAAAAGAAACTATGTTGGTTACCATTTTGGGTCCTACAGTTAATTAAAAATTGTTTTAAAATCGTTTTCAATAAATCATTAATATTAGGAAACTTTTTATTTAGTATAACTTGAGGTTATGAAATATGAGAATAATATTACATAGAAACTATTATGTAAAGGTGGTACAATAAAACTCAACAAATAAACTTACCTATACTCCCGGGATTGCTTAACTTCTTATTACTCTTCAAAGAACTCTCCAAGTTGTGATTGCTTAAACTTTTGTCGTTGTCACTAGCCATTGAAAGGTTTTGAACTAAATAACATTACAAATAACGCCACAAAGTTTATCACAATGATTGCCGCAGAATAAAAAAATATCTATATTGTATCACATCATTTAAACTACATATAAAAGTATGAAAGCATTTTATATTATGATTACTAATAAAATATTACATGTTTACACCCTCGACAACCGATGGTGCGTTCAAATATTTCGACATTTCATGAGCAAGTTGATTGTGTACGCCAAATTTATTTTAAATTGATCATTGTTTATTTATTATTATTTTACTTAAAATGTCATAATATATCTAATATTCAAAGAAAAACATTAATCATTATAAAGTGTACCAAACGAACTATTCTTTCTGATTCTTACCTCTATTCTAGTCTTTATGCTCATGTCTTTAAAGTTAAAAGTCAAATTATATTAGAGTTAGAGCATATTATTACTGACGGTAGGAAGGTTTAGGATAATTAATAATTGTGATGGTTTTTTAAAATAATAAATGGCCTGAATTACTTAATATATTATATTCTAAGTACTTGGGCCATAATGTGTATGTAAGGAGCAAATTTCTTTAAAGAAGAGCATTAAACTTCAGTAAACAACATAATATGTAATTAAACCTACAATATATTGTAAAGTCTAAGTAGTGGATTTACCTGTATTTTAATATTGCTAATTGGCATATTATGTAGTACGAATAAAACTTTAAAATGCGTGTATTTGTTTTAGCAGATTTTGTTTGTTACCTGTGGTTCATAAAAGTAATTTAGACGTTTAAGTCTATTAGCGATCTGTGGGTAAATATGCAATGCTTTGCTTTACGACAGACACGAGAGAACTCAGCATTGTCTTATATTTTGTCTTGTTTCTTCTTTCGTTCATCTAAAGTTACAATATATTTTATGCATAATAAAAAAATAATTTACATTTTAGGAAGTAGTATAAATTAATTTTATGTTATTGATTTATCGTTTTTGAATTAATCAACGTATTACGTGACATTGCTAAAATATAGTGCACTTGCTGATGTGATATTATTGAAATGTCATCTTATATGGCAGGTGTTTTTGATTTAGATTTAGATGTGGATACTGTTACCGTTGGAGATTCTGATGAGGACGACATAATTGAAATTGATGAGGTATTAAATAATATTTTTTTCATATTTAATGTCATACTGTTAGTTAACCTATAACTGTTTTAGATAAAAAGTGAAGGAAAAAACATTGTTTAATTTTCACTATTACATGAGTGTGAATATCGTAAAATTATATTGCTAGTTTCAGTGTTATTAATAGATGATTTTTTAAGGAACAAATTAATTTATTATATATTGTGCTATACAGGTCGATTATGATCCTGAACTACATGTAAACAACATAGTAAAGTAAGTAGGAGTAATGTGTATAAATAACTATATTATTTAATGTGCTGTATATATATTATTACACTTTCATTATTTACGTTATAGTTCTGAGGGTTCTGAAACTATCCAACTATCTGAAGACATTGTTAATCCAGGACAATGCAAAAGGCTTGGTCCTCAGGATTTTGAATTACGAAAAGTTTTGGGAAAAGGAGGCTATGGCAAGGTATTTCAAGTACGCAAGATAACAGGTTCAGATGCTGGTGCACACTTTGCAATGAAGGTTCTAAAAAAAGCTTCCATTGTGCGCAATCAGAAGGATACAGCACATACTAAAGCAGAAAGGAACATTTTGGAAGCTGTCAAGGTACTCCCCAATTTATTAATGTATTTCTTAATAATAATAACATTTTGGAAGCTATCAAGGTACTCCCCAATTTATTCATGTATTTCTTAATAATCATGACCATGTAAAAGTTGGTATTGATTAGGAGTGGGTAAACAATGGCATTCATTTCGACTTTGGCTTGCAAAGAGTCAACTTACTCTTCAAAACCCTGAATATAACACACTCAGAAATATATTGCTGCAGTTTTCTTAACACAAGTTTATAAATGCATAGATGTTGTACATTTATTAGAGCCTTCATATGTTTCTCCCTGCAAAGAGCACTTGGTATGTGACATTAACACAAGAATGCTAACTGCTTAAAAGGTCAGGGTAGATGTACACATGTCTAGCCAAATAAGTGGTTATAATGACTCCAGTTTTTCTTGCCCACCCTGCAACAAGATTTTCCATTCAATTTGTGTCATAATTGACAATGGCAAATTACTTACATAGTTTTACTTAAACTATGTATCATGGTCTGGTTTCTAGTGCTCTAGAATTCAAAAACCTTGTCTCCTTCAAATTAGTTTATGATTGAAGATACATTTGTGACTAAACATAATGTTCTCAGATACTGTAATATTCAAAAGTACAATAAAGGGTGTCACTGAGTTTATATAGAAAATCTGCTTTTGTGGCTTTTTCGTCTTGTACTTGGGAGATCATTTTAGTACCTATATAATAAAAATAATTCAGATAAATTTTCAGCTCTTTATCTTAAACAGTATTTGGATTTTTTCAGAAAAATCTTTCCTTTAAACTATTGATTGATGATTTTTTTCGCAATTTTCAAGAGTAAAAGACATGAAAAAACATTTCATTATGATTTCTTTATGAAAAACCGATTTCTGGTGTAAGAAGTAAAATTTTAAGTGACACATTGGTTATATGACTGCCTCATTGGTTGTATTGGTTGGGAGTGTGACTGCTATTAGAGAGATCCTGGGTTCAAATCCCAGGTTGGGCAGCATTAGATTTTACTACCTTAGAATTTCTAGTACTATATTTCTTTACTTTGTTTTCTACTAGTGGCTGAAGGTCTGCATATGTGCGACAAGGGCAGATTTCCTATGTAAACCTGGATATGCTCCTTGCATAGGAAATAATAATTATTAAATTACATTTAAAAAATATTTGTTTTCAGCATCCTTTTATAGTTGAATTAGTATATGCTTTTCAAACTGGTGGTAAGCTGTATCTTATACTAGAATATTTAAGTGGTGGAGAACTATTTATGCATCTAGAAAGGGAAGGTATATTTCTCGAGGACACAGCTTGGTGAGTACAAATTATTTGAAGAAAGCTAAAACACTATCTGCCTACTTTTTGTCCCATCAGGAAAACCTCATAATAGGAAAAGTACATGGAGATTATGGGGTGAGAGTTAATACTGGTTATATAGCCTATTACTTTTAGTAGCAACATTTCAAATATAATGGTTTACAAGATTGGACATAACATTTTCCCCAGTTTGTCATGAAGGATATTGAATGAAATTTCCTTTTAATATTTTGTATATATTACAATTGCCAGGTCAAATAGAGAGATTTAGTTGTAATGTTTATATATAATATCCATTTGTACACATGCCAGACCTAGAAATTTAATTTTCTGTTCATGTAAAATTGAAAGCAAAAGATTGACATTTAAAAATAAAATATTTACTGTCATTCACTAAATCTGTCATACTGACAACTGTCACCCTCACGCCTTGTGTGATAAATATAGACAAAAAAGTATTAACTTATGCTAATTTTGAATTGCATTACTTTTATAATACACTAAGCTGTACCCTGCGCGCGTTGCTACGCCACGAACTAAAATAAATTTGAAGGAAAGACATTACACAAATATTCAATGCATTTTGAGTCATTTTATTGATTTTGTTTATTTAGAAAAAATTGTGACACTACAAATACCTATTAGAAAAACGCTCCCAAATATAAAAATACGCACAATATTGTCTGTTTAGAGTGAGACAGACAATAATTTCACAAGTTGCATAAATTTTTATGTCACCCACAACTCATAACGTCATCATACGTTCATTGTTTTCGTTTCAATTCAAATCAGCATGAACTATCACGGAAATATATGAAATTCATTGGAATGACAGTGGTGCCATCTGTCGAAAATTGGTTGTACCCACTCAGAAACCTTCATGGACTCATGCACAACAACTTTGCTAAAGATCATCATATGATCAAATGCATAGTTTACAATTCTATAAAGGACATACAGACAAACATGAAATGAAATAATTTCAAAATAGATAGTACCAGCTGACACAGCTTACGTCATTCTGCAATAGAAATAATTTGTAGTAAATATTTTGGTTATAAAATAAATAATAAAGAATCTATTGTTAGTGTGTTTAAGTGTTTTAAATGTTTGAAAAATTAACCAATGTTAAATTATTTGTACATTATTCATAAAACTTGACTGGCCTGTTGGTGCAGTGGTTAGTGAACCTGAATGTTGCGCCCACCAATGAACCTGAATGTTCAATTCCCACCCAGAATAAATATTTGTGTGATGAGCGCAAGTATTTGTTTTGTCTCTGGGTGTGAAAAAAAACTATTTAAGTATATATTTGTATAGGTAGTTTATCAGCAGATTACCATGCCACAAGTTCTTGGCGCTTACTTTGGGATTAGATGGCAGTGTGTGGAGATGTCCCAAGATATTATTCCCAAGGTCCCAACATATTAGATATTATTATTATACAATAATAACGTCGCGATAAAAAAAAATTGGCGGCGGGGGTACATAGGTAAATATTTGGGATAATGGGCATTTTTTAATTTTGAAAAATATAAAAAAAAATTAAAAATATATACTTATACAATTATATAAAAATGTTAATTTATTATGAGATGTAAAACTTTGATATATAATTACTACCAATATGTTGTATTTGAAAACATCGCCCATTTGTGAATGTTTTAAATCCTTTTTACATTTGTGACATTATTAAATTAGAGATCTACCTACTTGTAAATTTTTACCTGTTTTTTTCAAATAATGTAATGTGTGTTGAAATATGTTTTACATTTGTTTCAGCTTCTATTTATCTGAAATAATTTTGGCGTTAGAACATTTACACAGTCTAGGTATAATATATCGTGATTTAAAACCAGAAAATGTCCTTTTGGATGCTCAGGGGCATGTAAAGCTAACAGATTTTGGCTTATGCAAAGAACATATACAAGAAGGCATAGTGACACATACATTTTGTGGTACTATTGAATATATGTAAGTGATCTGTAAAATATCCACATTATTAACAATCATATTGTAGATATGTTATCTGTTTAAAAGGTGACCCAAAAAACTTCTGATACAAATCATATTCATGTGTAAATCATTAAAGTTTTAAAAATCGGTATTATCTACTCGACACAAGAAACAAATGAAGGTTTAGTTTTTTTATACCTTGATTCATGCAATCTGTTCTGTGTCTGGGTGTAAAAAAAAAATATCTATTTAAGTATATAATTATATGTATATATGTAGTTTATCAGCCGTCTGGTTACCATACCACAAG
>DWTO01004271.1:0-11715 GCA_018244755.1 Jemadia pseudognetus
ACATACACGTTTTTGTGACACATATATATATATATATATATATATATATATATATATATATATATATATGTATATGTATATTTATACTGTAAAAATATTTATTAGCTCTCGTATATAGGTAGGTATGGGACAGAAACGTAATTGGTGAAATGTGGAAGTGTACGACACTCCTCTGTCTACCACTTCCGGAATTATAGGCGTGATATTTCGTGTTACAGTTCGGTATGATGGCCAATACAATGCGGTAGACTGCGTTAGAAAGTCGCAAAAAAACTCTGCACTCTTTTTAATGACATTCTTAATTGTTATAAGGGCTTAGATGTAAATGAGCATATAAGAGCGAGCATGAGAATATAATACATATATCATATTATTACAGTTCCACACACACAATATTGTTAAAAAATCTCCAAATATTAGTCATAGAAAAGCCGCATAGTGATCAATCATTTCTACGCATCGAAATACTTCTAACAAGTATTTCGTGCCATATAAAACATAAAAATTGTAAACATAGTTTAGTTTTTCTATGTAACGTAAAAGTTAGTACTGACTTTGATTTAGAATCATATTTCATAGTGATTAGTTGTCATTTGGCGACAGTTTCTTCATTACCGTCCTAGACCTTCGAGGCGGCGTAAAATTATCAGGTGTGCATTCATAATAATATTAGTTCAATTTATTGATCATTATTTCTTAAATCTAAGTTTATAATGCAACTGTTTTGTTGGTCTTAGATTCTCCATGTTCAACCAGTTCAAGGCCGTGGAAAGCTTTACCATAAAAAGGCTGAAAAAATTTAAAGGGGATTTAAGGTTACCAAAGAAATTTTATTTGGAATTTTCTCAAATATTGCTGTATTTTATTTTATTTTTGGCAACAACTAAATAAAATACGGCATCGTTATTATATTTCTCAAAAATAAAATAACGCCGAAGTTATTCGTGACTTGATAGGGTTGGTATATTTCGAGTTGGATTTTTTTTACTACAATGTTCGAATATCTTGCTGCTGAAAATGATCATTTGTTGTTATTATTGTATGAGAATCAGTTAAAATGAGGTCTACCGATTAATTTCGGTGGTAGTTATGTAACATTAAATGTTTTGGAGTGGGTACGTCCAGATAATTATGAAAATTATAGCATCGGCTGCAATAATTCCTTTGGTTTAGAATATGTCCTTTTAATCCGAAGGTTCTGGACTCTAATCCATGTACGCTCCTTTTCCAGTATAGAAAATGTGCGACTTAAAGATAAAATATTAATTGCTGTGGCGGCGAAGGAAACTGCCGTGAGGAAGCCTGCACTTGCGTTCTCCAAATGCTTCTCAGCTCAAGCAGCGTGGTAGACGAATTGGCGGCCTTAATTTTTCTCATAGTGATAGAAGACAAGCAGCCAGAAGTAGACTGATAATAGGGTTACTGAAGATAACTATATCGGTTAAATACGAATAACTTTTAAGCAATTAATTCTTTAAACAAGCAATTAAGTGTTATTTGGCAGCCCTAACGCTACCTGCTCAGTGCTCACGCCGTAAGCAAGTTAGAGATTGATGGACGCCTTATGCGGAATAGCTAAATTTAGAAACGTACTTTTATTATCCTAGACTATTTTTTGCCTTATTGTACAACGTGATTTCACTTGTAACAAGGAATAGCTGTTTGTAGGTTGTTATTAACAACAATTGAGTTAGAATGCTTTATGTTTTAGAGTGTTTGCCTGTCGCAAAGCGGAGTGAAACAACACAAACACTGCTGCCTATCGTTACTGTCAAGTGCCCTCACGGTGCCCAAATAGTTCTTACACAAAGCATTCTGTCAAGTTCAAATACGTATCCATTATTACACAATAGTGTCACAATGTTCGGGATGAATTTAAAGAGGTATAGTCATTTTAGCGCTGTCTTACGTATTTGCGAATAGAAGTTATTGCTTATCAAAAATATCGTAAATATATGATGGCCTTGTTAAGTATCTTGCCCATCGTAATCGCTTTATTAAATCATCGGATGATATACTGATTGTCTTTGGCACTTTATATGATAGAATTTAAAAAACCTTTATTTATGATTAGGTATTACTTGTTAAACTTGGTTGATTATAATTATTAATTGTTAATTTAGATGAAACTCAGTATCATATTGTTAGCACACACGAACATTAAGTTGACCTAAATACACAGCATTTTATTAAATTAACAGCATAAACATTTTGATTACCAACGCTATACATTTTTCCTACTGAACATTTGCATTTGGCTCCGATTCATGAAATGCTTTTCTGGAATTTACTAAATACATAATGAAATAGGCAATGGTTTAGACGTTCAAATATTGAATATTTGAACGATACGTATTGTATTAAATGTTTGTTAAAAGAAGCCTTTATAGCGTTTAAGAAAAAATTATTTAGACGACTTGGTTTATGAAGAAAATGAATGACTAGATCCACAAAGACATGGGTAGGCGGTCTTGAATCTTCATTGTTTGCTTTGATTCGCGTAAGTAATAGAATGGTCCGATGGAAAAACTTCGAAACTCAGGGGAACGATCGGTATTTGAATTTTTTGAAATTGCTTGTAAAACAAACAATATTTCAATCTTATATATCGTATTACTCAAGGATCAAAGGATATTGAAGAAAGGTCCAAATTTGTGATCAGTTTTTGTTATCAATAAATTATTACAAGTGCTTTCTTTACCTATTGAGCTTTTTCAATTACGTTATATGACTGAGTTAAGTTATCCGTATATAAAAATGATTATAATTTAGAATTTTTAGTTATTTTATTGTAATGTCAGTCAACATTTCTTTGAAACCATTCTTATCGTTACGCGCGACCCGTTTCCGTGGAAAGCTAAGTATAATGTATAATTTCTGTGTAATCTTTTTTTAACCCTTTTATCGTTCCACTGTTGGAACGGGTCTCCTCTCAATATGAGAGAACTGTATTTTTCTACGTGGAGTGCAATAAAGTGTTTACTATTTTGTATAGTATTGTATTGTATTGAGGCCATAGTTTGCCATGCTGGATAAGTGAGGATTGACAGGCTTCTCATGTCTTAGAGAATAATTTTAATCTATTATCACCCATTTCATTATTTTAAGTAGTATATTTTAAGATGTGAATCAAAGTAGCGGTGTCCTTAATCAGGGTTGAAACTAGAAATTTCGATATATTAATATGAAATTAATTTCAGTCTTGCCGCCTCACTTATAAGGCTAGACTTTATGTCAATAGCTTCCTTGGGAAATCTATTTTATATCAAATATAATTAACACGAGAATATTTAAATAGTCCTGGGTGTAATAAAATTTATAATTAAACAATAAAATTTATGTGTGCGAAATAAAACTTTATATTATACATAAAAGCTACTAATTTAATGGTGCCTTTGAATACAAAATTCATTATATGTTAATTTTATGATATAAATTTAATAAACGGGTATGCCTTCTGATGTGTATTGAGGAAAGGCTAGACAAACTGAGAAAATGAGGAAATTTCTTACATAAATCCCGAGTTTTCGTCTAGCATATTCTTCAGCTTAGCAACCACTTTGATCATGATACAAGAACTACAGCAATGTGGATCCCACAAAGGAAATTGGGAGAAAACAGTTTTACATAACTTGACAACTGAACTTTAGTAAATTCGAATTTCACGATTTAAGGTATATTCGTCAATGAATACCTATAATTTTTCATTAATATTAGTCAATTGTTAACATTCTGTTTTGTTTCCAAATTTATTGTTGTGCTTTCAATTAAACACACAAAACATTGTGTGAACGTTGTACTCTACTCTCCACCAAAATATAATTTAGGAATTAATATCACAACAAAATGTACATGCGGGTATTGTAGTTGCGACAATAACAGTCATCCACAAATTATTAGATATAGAACACTGTTATCCACGCTGAATCTAACAGGAAAATACGGCGTAAATCAGCGCCGAAGTGTGGGTCGTAATAAACGAAACATGATTCATTGTGCCAACTATCACGCGTAAATATATGAAGTAAGACGCAGCCGGGCTGTATTTAATAGAATCGGCCTTACCAAAATGACTCTGTTATCAGATGGACGGGTGTGTGGATTTGGTAACTGGGCCAAAAAAGGTTTAGTCCCAACTCGGCACTTATTTCGTGGAAAGTAAGTAGCTGTGTATATTTTTATAGCAAAAGGCTTTGGACGAAACTTAAACCCACTTATTGTGTAGGAAATTATAATTTGATTGAAAAAGACTGACAATAAAAAAATCATTATTATTCTTTTACTAATGTTAATTATTACGTATTTGGGTGAAGAGACTTGAGCCTAAAGACTCAGCGTCAGATAGTTCAGCCGTACTAGTTCGTAATGAGACTATTGCTTAATTATAATCGACTAATGATATTTGTTCATTACGTTATTATTAGTAGTTAATGCCTCGTTCGTTGGATGGTCTGCTAGTCGAAAGATCCTGGGTCCGTTTTCCGAGTCTTGTGCTATTGGGTTTTTGTCACTTGAAATTCCTAGCAATGTCTCTAATTCTGAATATGTGCCCGGTGTATAGCAATAGGCTCACCCTCTATTCCGGATGGGAAGTAAATGTAATGGCGAAACGTGGCAGTGTACATTTAGTTGATAATAGTTTTTGTTTATTCTATTCCTGGTTGTAATATTATCACTTTTATTTTAAAATTTTATACTATGTAAAGCAGCTTTAATTACGGTTGAATGATGTACAGGAAACAGGATTCCTTTGTTGTTTGTATCATTTTCAATTTGTTGCAGCATCTTTACTACCGAAATACAAGTTATTTTTTTCCAATCAATAAAGCAATGAAAAATGCGAAGTAACATTTCCAATTAATAGAGAACGCCGTAAACCTGAAAAAGACGCACTTCATGTCTTAAGAAACACGGAGAATAGGTCAAGCTCAGCAATATATCGCTGTCTAGAGCTGAAGCGTGGAAGATTAAGATACCTCGAATGATAGCTAGTCGCCGGTAAAAGGTGACGCCAAAAGATTTTGAGAATTTGAGACGTAAAAAAATATTACACAGTTTTTAAAGGATTCCAAGAAAATGAAAATATAGTTAAGAAAGTTTCGGCGGTAGGTTAATAATGTCATCGCCCCACTGAATTAACCGTTATCTGATGGAAGGGAACAGTTAATTATTAAACTGGGGCAAATAGGGGGTTTTACCCCGATCATAGTTTGTACAAAAATAAATTTAAAAATCAAAACATTGTAACGTGTACACATTGTGTTTTCATTTTGTAAAATCATATATGGTCAATATTTATCTTTATTTCTGTTAGTTTGTCAATGTTAGTAATAAAACAAGATTATGATACGTATATTATTCATTCGATCAAATTAATGATATCGTTTTGGCATGATCGCAGTTGGACTTCCCCATTCTGACGTTACTCTTCTTGTTTGACAACTTCATTTTTTCTCTATTGGCAATGTATATGTACATACATACACGTCTTTCTGTGTGACTATGTTATACACAGCAGACAGTTTCTCAATTCGGACTAGAAATGCCTAATTGTCACAGTATTTTAAAGGTTATCCCTATGTTTTCTTTTAGCATTACAACAAAAAATCGTTTTTTTTAAAACGTAATCTATCTTTACTATTTCGTGAATGGTTGAAATCTTTGCACTTAATTTCTACAGTTAGTTAATATGTTACTTCTATACTATTTGACTGCCTTCAGTTATGTTATTCTTGCAGCTGGGAAAGGCAAGAAGCATAAAATATCCATGAATGACGCGTCGGGTTTAATATTTTATTAGAGCAAAATGTATCTAAATTAAAAAAAGAGCCGTACTGGGCCTGAACCCTCATAAGAGAATTCGCATGTTTCTATCCCGTAAGCGTTTTTATTTCTTTATGACACTCATAAATCAGGATTCTTGATATTAGAGGATTTTTCTTATGAGTGATACGGAGGGCTCAGTTAGATGATGTAATTGAATTATAAGAGTTTTTCTCTATATAAACGGTGGGGATACTAACGACCTGTTGACAAATAGTGTCGAGTTTAAACAATGCGATTGAATTTATTCGATTCAAAATATTTGTCGTAATCATCAGTTCGTAAGGCCTCAATAGCTCAACGTATTAGATAACGCTGATAATAAATATCTTTAAACATCTATTTTAAGTTTATGAAGTTATGATGAAATAATTATTTCACACTAGGTGATAAAAGCGTATAAAGAAAGGGCTTTGCATACTATCCATGTCGTTTGTTTCATTTGTATTCAATTTCACAGGATGATTTAAAATTGAATTTATAATATATTATGTCATTTATTACATACGAAATCTATTGATTGATATCAATTCAGGCGTACCTTATCATTAGGCTATTGAACCCGTTCGAATTTTGCACATTTTAAAATTTGATGTCCAATAGTAACGCACAGCGACGCGACTTAGGGTTCACTCACCATCAGGAACGTACACATTGAGGTAAAGACAATCTTCCGAGTACTCCTTCTTCCTTGGCTCCTCCATCTGCCCCTCTAACAATTTTGTAAACAGCTCGTCATGTTTGCTGAGTGGATTCTGCACATCTTCCTTCTTCGGGTCACTTTGCATACAGTCCGGTGCGTATATAGTGGCGTTTTTCACTTCCTCCCATCTTGGTAAGTCAGTGTACTCTGGAGGCGTGAACCTTCGAAAATCAATGGGTGGTTGCGCGTAAGGAATTCCCACGTACGCGGCTATACGTTTCGTTCGGAACCTTGTGATGTACATCCCAGCAATCGTACCCTGATTCGCCAATGTTATCTGCTTCGGTTCACGAGCTGAAAGCACTCCCGCAATCAAAACCAACAACACTATCGCGTGAATCATCTCGACCGCTTGGCGACACTTGGAATAGAAGCGACTGTTCCATTTGAATCAGATTCGATAAATGGAACGTTTCATATTGAATTTGAAATGTTATATTGAAGTTCCTTTGTTTTTTGTGTATACGTTGCACTGACGGTTAGGGTGGTGGGCGTTCGACTTCGAAGGTGGTGCGTTACTGTTACACGAGCAGACTTCGGCTCGTAAACAGTGGGGCTGTCCGTCGTTATAGCGACCAAGGAATTGCTTTTGAGCGTTAATGTGGGATAGAATTTCCCAACAAATATTAAAACAAAGAAATATTTTTTATGCTATATAATGGGTCTTGAATAGTGCATGTTATGATATCTGTCGTATTTTCCCACTTAATTTATTTTAATATTTTTCGTAATATGGTTTATTTACTTACATAATGATGCTTAACGAAACTTCCGGCTGTTAACATAATCTAAGAAAATATTATCAAAAACATTGTAATGATTTTCCATTTTTGAGTGCTATATATTATATTTTTAGTAGTTCAATGGTTTAGGGTTATCCTTAGGCATTTAAGCAGACCGCAAGAAAACGCCAACTCAAAAATATTTCCAGGATTTTTAACAAGACTAATTGTAGATGTGTCCTGTCAAATACGTCCCTTTTGGCCGATGACGCAACATACAGTTTTATTCCATCTAACCCCTTATTTCATTCATCAATTCGAACGAAAACATTGCATTATTCAAGTTTACTACGTAAACAAGGCCCTGATCTAAAAATCCATACATTTATGGACCTGTTGTAACGAAAGTTAACTGTAATCCATACAAATAACTAAGTTCATTAATCACTTACTTTCAACGGAAATTATAGTTCAATGCCGTCGTAACATCATCGTCTTTTGTGAAACACCATCCTCTCTTTTATTATTGTACCCAGCGTCCACGACCGTTTCAGCAAGGCTTTCGGGACGTATACCCGCGTGACCGGGCGTTTCTAATTCAATTCGCTAATTCAGTCTGCAATAACGACATCCTATGCCGAGGTGCGGAGAGGAGAGGAGAGGAGACCTTTCATCAATTTTCTTTGCAGTGAGAAAAATGGTGAGGTCGTTTTAGATATAACGGAATCAGAATCTTTTAGTGCGCCTGGCGTTTATATACAATGTATTTAATGCATTAAAATAGTAAGAATCCGCTGGGTTAAGTTCTGTACTTAACCCAGCGGATTCTTTTGACGCATCGCATAAAAGACCGCATTGCATCACATAAAGATAATTTTACAAAATTAAATTGTCTATATTTTAGTTTGTACAATATTATTATTTTAATAATAAAATGCCAATTCTATACTTTCGTAATACAACAGCCAGAACACAGCAAGTCGAAGTCGCGAACAGATCGCGTGACTGAAAGCTGAGCATTGGAGTCATTGCATTCCGCCTTCCACTCCATGCCCTCATCTCCCCCTATATGGGTCAGTGCGACCCGAATATTGATTTTGTATTCATGCCAATTGGAAATTTGTTTAAATTTTGAACGTGTTGAAATTGGTCACTTGCCAAGTGTTAGTAGTGTAGAGTAACATACTTCAAAGGAACTATTATAAATTATGTTTCCATTTATTTAGGCCCTGTCGCAAATTACAAGTTACTTATGACGGAAGTTTATTCTAGTTTATTCATAGGTTATTTAGGTAGTATATTTTAGTTAATGTATGTACCTTGAAGGTATGTATATTTTACACATTCCATTTTAACTTTACTAGTTAATTTATAAATCTTACTCACATTAGGAAACGTAGTCATGTGTATATAATCGTATATACATATACAATCTTTGTAAATGATCAACGTCATCAATTCTTTTATCGTTCACTGTTTGACACGAGAGATTTCATACGCCTTATGCTCCATTAAGGAGTAATCTAAGGGGGTAGGTTCTTTCAAGATATGATCCTACATTGTTACATGAACCTCTCTAAATTATATTTGCCGCGTACAGAGAGCCTTTCGGTTAATTTTCGTGTATGGGGGGTTTCGTGTAACGGGGGGCTTAAACGGCAGCTTGACCATGTATTTGCAAAAGTATATTATGTACAAGGTTATTTCTTTAATAATCTCATCAATGACCACTTCGCTGTCATAGAAACATCTTAATTAAGCAGCGTAAATAAAGCGAAATATTAATTAGTAGGAAGCAGGAAAAATTTAGTTCCGGGATGCTTACAGCTGAAGCTTTAATCACTGAATAATAGCTAAGGTATTATATAGGTAACCGTATGTTGACGGTAAAAGGTGTTGCGGAATGCTCTTTAAATATTTATTGATGAAGGCGTTACATGTCGAGATCAGAGTAACCCTACATACGACCTTCTTATGTATTATTGGCTATAAGACATATAGCCGCACTGTTCCACAGTGGGACGTAAAGGTAACTGGTGAAACGTGGCAGTGTTACTTTCCTCTGCCTACCTCTTCGGGGATTACAGGCGTGATGTTACGTTTATGAAAGAACATTAGAACTATAAAATTAAATTATTATTAAGACATATTAGCAATGAAAGAAAATAGACGAAACAGTTCTGGAGGCTCAGTTAATATAAACTGTTATTTGTTAGCCGCGATAAAGCAAGGATGAACCTCCCCGCCCACCACTAACCCCATCCCAACAAAGATCAATGATGTGAAATTGGGTGATTATAGAATGATGTTTGATTATGAATGACAATAAGAAATAACAAATACAATTTTAAAATGTACAAAAGAGAAATATACACTAAAACCCATAGAGTGGAGTAGCAACAATATCGTTGTCGTCCAGATAATTTAATTTACTCCGACTCTTAGCCTTAGTGTTACACAATAAATGACTTGCAATTGTTTCGTTCCAAGGAAAGTAATTGAAACGGAAATATTGGATTGGCAAGAAAGTAATTTCAGTTCAGTTTGTTTCCATGTAATTGAATTGAATCGTAATTGGCCGAGATATTGTAATAAGTTTTAAATGATCACACAGAGACATTTTATTGATAACCATAAACGTAAAACTTGTTTAATTTCCGCCTGAATTGAATGAGAACCATAATTATATTTTGCACAATCAATGCTAACTGTACTTATATCGACATATCCTGAATGGTCTAATATTATCAATATTCCTTTTCCTATAATCCTGTTATTTAAAAATACTAATTAATAGTCTTATATACGACTTACATTGGTCCTACTCTGCCTATTGGTACACAGCCCTCATCCTATTTGAAGTAGGTTTCAGATGTAAAAGTTCAAAAGAAAAAATCAAGTAAACCAGCAGTATCCTATAACAGGTATAATATTAAGGTTATGAATAAAATAGTCATTTCTTATTTTTGTTAAACGTTATTCATTACTATGAGATAAAGTTGTTTTCAGAAACTATACATTTAGTTAGTTACAACTGGAACATTTTTTTCGGGCAAAGATTTTGAGAATGCGCGTCTACGCTGTCTCATGCTATCACATAAATTTAGTATTCAGGCCGAAGACTGAACGTGTTGTAACATCGGACATAATTGTAGCCTACTTGAAACAGAAACCCGTAACCCATTTCGAGAGCTGTATTGTAACAAAATTCCCTGGTTCATTTCTAGTATTGTATTTGGAGAGTATGAAAATAAATACAAAATAGGTTTTAAGCCGGCTATTTGAGCTGATATCGAAACGATGCTTACACTTTAGCTAACACACTCAACGTATACTGCCTATATTACCCTTATACCTGTACCCGTACAGGGAATTTTACAATATATTTTCGTATTTTGGCAGCAATGATTTCCTAGTAGTTCGGGTTCCAGTATCCCAATCTGACAGTTGAATGTCGCCTACTTTACTGTATCACACTATGTGCAGTTTTGAGAATATAAAATACATGGAAATAACCTACATTACTTAAGAAAAGAGCAGCACAGAAGTATAGTACGTCAACGTTTCGAAAAAAAACTTATATCACGTCTCTGATCGCCGTAGAGGTAGGCAGAGTATTGTAGAACACTCCCACATTTCAACAGTTACTTTTACGTCCACGTTTCACCTGTATTGACTATCATTGTCAACAACTTCGTTTAATTGGACATATGACGTTAGCGTCGTTGGTATACGCCTCCTCTGAGGAGTTATTTCCCATAAACCCTTCGCTGGCATGGAGGCCAGGGATCGCTGAGCACGGCTTCTCGCTCCATCAACCCTGCTGTCCATCCGCGGCCGGGACATGTAGTCGTGACTCGACAGACCTCGCCACACCACGATCTCCTATATATTAAAAACCCATTTGCATATCAACTAATTACATACTAATTAATGTTCTATTTTAGTTTCGTTTGTAAATTTTATACCGCTTTGTATCATTACATCCTCGAGTAGGTACTGAAGCAATTTGTTCCGTGAAAGCGTGTGACATGGAAAATTACATTTCAAAATCACTACACCGTATGTCTGTGGGGGACTTGTTAGTTAACTAAAGCAAACTGTTAGTTAACTAAAACACACTACAACCGCGGTCGTATATTAGAGGATGTGGTTATATAATATTAAATTTTAAATAGGTTACAATTAAGATGTATGTATAATTTAGGTTTTAGCAGTAGGTCTAGGTTTTAGGTTTTGACTGCCTCGTTGGTCGTGTTGGTTGCAGATGCGACTGCCGATCGGGAGGCCCCGGGTTCGATTCCCGGGTCGAAGACTACAAAATTTTCTAATTTAGATTTTCTAGGATTGGTTCGAAGTCTGGATATGTGCCCGATGCATGGCGATAGGTTCACCACCTATTCCATAGTGGGACGTAAACGTAACCGGTGACACGTGGGAGTGTTCTGCATTCCTCTGCCTACCTCT
>DWTO01004272.1:0-11715 GCA_018244755.1 Jemadia pseudognetus
TAACGAATAACCTTCAAGATGCACCCCAAGGGCGCAAGGGACCATGCCTGATCAAGTACGAATGTACACTGCCCGGCGCACCCTGGACATGCGACTAATCCTTTCACCACTATGGCTGATCACTCACGATCAGCTATCGACTCGTCGAAGAAGATCTTCAAGATTCAACGCTCGGCTGATTACATACAACAAATACCAGTAAATACGTGCCCGCCATCCTCACAGAGCGTGTGTTCGTTCCAGACACCGGTCCGAACTGCCTGACAAGCGCGTTTTTCACACCGGACTGCAGGCAGCTTCTCAATATATTTCACACCTGCCGCTGCGATTGGCTTTGTCTGCAGCTGGGCCAGCGAACAACTCGTGCTTAACATTTGATATCTAGCAAGTTATACTTGTCACACTATGATATTTAATTGTCATCTGTTATTTATACTTTTTTAAATATATTTCAATAAACTCAACCCATATCACAAGAAACGCATAACTCGTGAACAGTAGGAACACTGCGTTTCCCGCCTACGCCTTAAAGATATAGACGTGACAATTAATTTTATAGGTAAATAGTATAGAAATTGTCTCTGCATACATATGAAATATACTTTCAAAGAGTATGTCTTTGTGACAGTACGACAACTATTGTTAAGATTAACAATGCACTGCCCGCCGCAGCCTCGCTCCAATCGGCAGAAGCTCCTGAAAAAGGAATTCAGATACCTATCTGAGTGCTTTTTTCACTAACTATGGACCTTCACAGTTAGTCGGGCTAACCCCAAAATATATACACAAGTTAAGCCGGTACATAATTTAATCAATGAGCGTATCTGAATCGAATCTTGGACGTAAGATAAAAACGACTTCAAAAAATATCAAAACATCTACTTGACTAAAGTGTCTCTGCCTTCCTCTTCAGGGTTACGAATTTGAAGGCGTGACATTACGTTACTAACTGGAATGACCTCATGATTTCCTGTAGCCCCTGCTGAAGATATACACTTGATTAACTCGTTCGCCTTTGTACACGGCTATATAATATAAAACCGTCCGATACCTACTGTGTTTCAAGGAATTTACGACGCTGCAAAGCCTTTAATCTCTCTGCGCTTTTATGAACGTGCTGTGTTTCTGAAATCTCATTCCTACCTCGCGCCGGTCTAAATTTAAAATAGCCGTACACTTTTCAATTTAGTATACTTTTAAGGTTTAATATAAACATCGAGGGGTTTTTAATAATTTTTGCCATTTTTAGGTCGTCCGATAATTGTTTTAATATCGACGATGTCGATGGTTGATGGTTACTTGACGATGATGTTGGATAATTACTAATTTTGGTAGAATGATGCCTGTTGTCCTCTAAGCCGGATAGCTTATAATTACATAAATCCAGCAATAATATTTTGATTCCAATATTATACATATTATTGTTCGATATTATTATTAATTACACAGACACTACAGTCGTTCCTCTATTACTTTGTTTTCTGTATCGAAGACAACACTAAACGAATACCTACATGGACAATATTAAAAAAAATTAAGTATATCACAATTATTTGTGAAATTCCAAAAATGTTAAAGTTTTACAATAGTCCGTCCGGTTGCTATAGTCCGCAGCGCGAGACCACAAGAGCGTGGTGACAAGGGGAATAAAACAAGCAAAAAATAAAACATGTAGCCAAGAATAGACGAAGACAGGAAAATGCGAAAAAGACGTAGGTACCGTAAAATTACTTTAATGTAATATTTATAAACTTTAAAGCTAATTTTACAAATTATGCTCAACTCACGCAAACATGACTTTATAATGGCAAGTTTGTACATTAATTGAGTTGGTTGCACATTGCAAAACATTTCTATTTTTAATAATATATTATATACTTTATTATTTACATGTAGTTTAGCAAATAAGGGCCTTGATTTATTATTACTGTTATTGTTATCGATGTAAACATTGTGTAATATTAATTATTATAATTTCCTCCTAACAGAAAATAAATGGTTGACATCTTTTGTGATTGGCTACAATCAATTCTCAAGCGGAAATATTTGGCGAAGGGAGAGCGGGACAAAAAATTAATGATGGAAATTCGGGAAGATAAGGGATAGTGATCAGTCTCCAGCCCCTAGGGATATACGGGTATATTGATACCAAGGTACGTAAAGGCGCGGACACAGTAGCGAAAAGCAGAGAAGATTGAGTGCCCTGCAGGGGTACACCCTTAAAGGGTAAAGTACCGTTGTTAACAGACATTATACAGTTGTTAAGAGTAATTTAAACCCAAATATCATATCAGTTTAAAGCAGATAAAGTTCTAACAACTCTTTGCGTAAGCGTTACTTGGTCTTTTAACCATTGTCAAAAAATATAGAATATATTTTTATTAAACAGTAGACAAATTAATTTTCTCGTTGTAATTAACGATTGGACCAATCAAACATCATTACAAAGTTTATCAGGAGAGAATATTAAACTAATAATAACAGTAGATATTAACGGTATCGTTACCGGAAACAAGTTTGAGTAAAGACTCGTTATGTCTATTCTATCGACGGCGCCCACTGTTTACTTTTTGTTGCGAACTGCTATATCACTGTCTACACCGAAATTGGGCAATTAATTCATATTCACAAACATTTCTCATTATTATCTTTGTTTTGTTACGTTAATAAGAATCTGCCTTGTTGGTTGTGTTGGTTGCAAGTACGACTGCCAATCGGGAGAACCTGGAATCAATTCCCGGGTCGGGCATTATTAAATTTTTCTAATTTAGATTTTCTAGTAGTGGCTTGGAGACTGGATTTGTGCCCGGTGCATGGCAATACGCTCACCACCTATTCCATAGTGGGACGTAAACGTAACTGGTGTGTAAGCGGTGTGGAAACGTGGGAGTGTTTCTACATTTCTCTGTCTACCTCTTCCCTAATTTCCTCGTTATTAATGTCTCTATGTTAATCACTTTAGTAGTTACTTTTTCATTCTACATCAACACTAAAACAAAACAGATAACAATGTGAATTATAAAATCTCCGTATAAATCCACAGTACATTATGCCTCTCCCTGCCGTGGCGAGCCGGATGTCCGGTCTGCGTCCCCACCCGCTTCCGGAGCTCTGACGTCACAATTAATCTTGCGCCCATCTTCCGTTCCAAGTGTTTTTCAGAGACCACTCGTACTGCTGCACTGTTGTTTGAGCGTTAACCGTTGGATGCTTGTAGCTGGGTTAGTAGATCATATGTGTTGAGTTTCAATAAATTTTTTAGCACTACAAATTACGTGTAGGCTATTTGATATTTGACTTTCAAGAGAGCCCAACCCGGGAATTTAACCCAGAACCTGACGATCGGCAGTCCCACATGCAACCAACACGATTAACGAGGCAGTCAATATTAGAATATAACCTTTACTAGATACTATTAGCCTTTTAGTAATAAGGGGAGAAGAGCACCGATTGCAAATTTGACTATCTTACACACCGGAAGTGCTTCTGTTATATTGATCACCATCTTCGTACACGTAATACTTTCGTATATAGCTATTCAGTTTTTACATTAACCAATGGTATTTTAGCTTCTCCCCAAATACTTAGTGTTATTTGGAAAAAATTCTCGCCCAACTCCTTAAGGTTTTCACAAATAACACTTTTCACAAATTCATATTTATGTTCACGAAACAACTTGGAAGTAGGTACACCAGCCAAGTTTTGACGGATGGCTTCTTAAGCGGTACATAATTATCATTCGCTCGCCGATGTACCAACAAAACTCATAAAAGCCGGTACGTGCTCTCTACTTTAAAATTACAAACAGTCGGCTAAGTTTTGGAACTCATCCCCGTACGAGGGAGTGAGGGATCCGTAGATGCCTTTGCATAAAGCTGGAAGAGAATTCACATGACACATAAGAAAATTGAGCACATTATTTAAAATTTCCTGTTTTTTAAATGCGTCGTATTTCTGCCTCGTTGGTCGTGTTGTGTGGAAGCGCGACTGCCGATCAAGAGGTCCTGGTTTCAAATCCCGGGTCGGCACTATTAGATTTTTCTAACTAAGATTTTCTATTTATGTCTCCGAGTCTGGATTTATGCCCGATGTATAACAATAGGCTTATCACGTATTCCGTAGTGGAACGTTAATATAACTAGTGAAACGTGGGAGTGTACTGTACTCCTTTGCCTACCTCTTCGGGGATTACAGGCATTCATTTTGATATACTTTCATAAAAGCTGTATTACGCTCACATCCAGAATGAATATGACTCTACGTTTTGCGCATACTTCACACTCATGTAGCCGAAGTTTACTCCGAGTGAGACAAAAGATGAGTATCAACATAGACTGAGTGTACACATAAGTAGTGTCTGTTTATATGGCATACTTATATTATGTCACTCTTATTACAGATTTTAAATAGTCCATTGAGGGCAGATATTGACAAGTATTTATTTGAATTGAAGCGATTAATACCGTTTTAATTATTCGATTTTGGTGAAAACCATAGTTACGGAGAGCAACACTTTCCTCTACAAACTTGGGGTTTCTCAGAAGTAATCTACAGAAATAATAAAAAAAACTGAATTTTTCTGTAGTCCTTTTTTACAACAGGACGCCAGGGTACAGGAAACGGAGATAACCTCAGTTGTGAGAAGAGGCCTGAAGTGGAATGCGCCGTGTTCCCATGTACGCTGTTTAAGTAAACAGATTGGAGAAAGGTCTGTCCTATATACTCGTAAGACGAACCCAAAGAGCCAATACCGCGTGAATTCAATAAAAACGCAAAAACGTGCTTATGGTTCCGTCCAAGGGTTTCCTTAGCAATATAATGTTCGGTTTTATCCATAGTTCTCCAAAATAGGTAGAGCCTATGATAAATATCCCCACATAGGGATAAAAAGAAATGGACGTTGAGTGCTTCGCGTTCCAGTGTTACACGTTTCAAAGAGAAACAAACATTTCTCAAACTCACATCTATTCAGTTGTAAAATTTGACATTTAAACATACTTGGCCAACTTCCTTATATATGTATATTCTACATCATCACATAGTTTTCTACCTTCACAAACTATTACAGATGTCATTCCAAGGAAAATCTCTTATTCCGTCGGCTTAAAAACGCAATATCCTCATGAAAAGACGGATTTACTACAGTTACTCGGAGCTGACGACGGCTTAGCCGCTAAGCTCTTAACACTAAAGAAACTGTAACAGTCAAGACTTGGCTGAAAACTACAGTTACGTCTGTTCTAAAAGGTGAATAACGTCTACAATTACGGGTATTTTTACCTTACGAGTGACAGTCATATTATACTGGACTACAATGCATCGCAAATCTTATTCTTCTCTCCAATTTGACAACAAAATGGGATTATTATCTTTAATTGGTCCTTGGGCAGATTTATGACCGACAATTAAGTATTTCTGCAAGAGGTCAAGAGTATTACGAATATACCGCATCGCATTACTCATGCAAGCCTAGTTGAATGCAATAACTTTTTGGTTAGTAATCGTGCACCTCAAGCGTAGTAATACTGGAAATGACGGAAGGACTGCATATAATTAAATGAACTTTAAAAGTAATACCACGCCTGTAATCCCTGAAGAAATGTGTCGAAGAGTTTAATACATTGCCACGTTTCTTCAGTTACGTTTGCCGTGTACCTAAAATTACTAAAATATATATTGCTGCCTTTGAAAAATAATTTTGAATACACTGCATGTTAATATGCTACATGTAATACTTCACAGTAGAACACAAAAAGCGTGTTAAATAGGTAGGCTTGATTAGTAGGTCTGAGATTTTTGAAGACCATCTCACCAAGCTTACCTATGTGATAGTTCTTGTGGTTATCAAATATCATCATCATCGTTCCTCTATCTATGTATATCTCCTCTCAAAAAGAAAAGGGTGTACCTTGGCCTGCCACGCTGGCCACACGCAGATCGGAAGAATTCACACTCGTCAGAGAACATTATGAAAAGTCTAAGGTATGTTGTTATCCTTAGGATGTTTGTAAAATAACGTAATGTAATATCACGCCTGTAATCCCCGAAGAGGTAGGCAGAGGAATGTAAAACACTCCCACGTTTCTCCATTTTCGTTTACGTCCCACTATGGAATAGATAGTGAGCCTATTGCCATACAGTGGGCATAATATCCAGACTCTGAGCCAATACTAGAGAAACTAAATTAGAAAAATCCAGTGGTACCCGACCGGGGAAGTGATCAGCAGTCGCATTTGCTACGAACACAACCAACGAGGCAGTCAAAGAGGCAGTTGAAAAACACTAACGTTACAACTTGACTTAAATCTATTTTTAATGATAACAACAAATACCTACAGCAAGAGCAGACAAAACAAAATTCTTTGTAACAAACCCAACGGTTACTCGCGCTAGTAACTTCTCGTACAAATTCGAATACTTTTACAACCACAATCCCATCGCGGCTCCGCGACTGAGGCAGAAATGTGCCTTTAATGTTACAATAAACATGAGCGTTGGTATTTTAAAGGCAAACTTTCGCGTACACAGGCACTAGTATAAAAGTGAACGGTAGATTGAAAAACATTCCATAAAAAGGAGATACCGGGAAGCGGTCGCGATTTACATTTATATGGGCTAAGTTGGCCTGAGTGCTGCACAAATAACCTGAACCTTATAACACAACTTCGTAATGCATGCATTAATAAGAGTTAAGAAGTTTACAATTGAGGTATGTTACGAATAGAAAGCTCGTAAAGAGAAACATTTTATTATTGGACGTTTCCTGATTATCTCCTTTTCCTGGTGTCGTTTTTGGGATGGCTGCATTACTTTCAGACTTCTCTTGGGTTGTTTATTGCAGCGAACAGCGAAGTCCTACTTATTGCAGCGAAGTCACAAAGATCTTACTGCAATCCGCAGAAACTCATAATGAAGGATTCAGTTTTAGATCTACGTAAGATCGACGTAAGGGCAGTATTAAACAATCTTCCAAGAACAGTGGAACGTAAACATAATTGGTGAAACGTACTACACTCCTATCTCTTCGGGGATAATAGGCATAGTAGAGAATACAGAAAACTTTAAAGTTGTGTTTTTCTAACTTGAAATTCTCAGTAGTAGCGTGGAGTGTGGATGTGCCCTGTCTATGATTTTCTTCCAGTAGGTATGCTATTAGAATAATAGGTCTTAACATTTTTTAACTAATAAATTGTTTATTATTACTTCTCGTACAGCTTTATTCAAATTTTAAACATCTACCCGAAGGAAATAGTAATATCATTCACTAAGTCACACAACATTGACCAATAATTCGGAAACGTGTCATTGTGTGTCACATTTTCGCACGGTCGGAACACACACGCGCAGAGAAACACGCGAACGCACGGAGAAACACGGGAAATATGCGAGCGCGGTTTGAAATGTTTGTTGTTCAGTCACGTAACATATAATGTTCCTTCTACCGAGTAAGTTACAAGAAAAACTAGTTATTACGTCAATTTACGGCAGCGGTATGCACGGCATGAATAAGTTTTGTAACTTGGTAATATTACTTACTATAATTAATTATATTCAATGTTGATGTGTATTTTTATTTTAATCAACCTAATAACAGCTTTGTGAACCCCACTTGATGGGAACAAAACTAGGAACTAGTGTTCTAGCTGCTAATTTATATAAAAGTATCATTGGCATATAATTACAGGTCCATATAATTACAGCAAGACAACAACAATAAGGCTACGCCGCGAATAGTCAAAACATTGAGATCATTGGACAGTCTCAGTCCCACAACTGAACATAGATGTTTCCTGAAAGGTTTTCACCTATAATCCCCACGCTTAGCATGCGGATTGAGCATCGCAGAGCACTAAGCATTGCATATGCTAGTGCCCGTAGGCGGGTAGAACGTTCAAAAATTGGCGTATTAAATACTATGTACATTATTTACAATTTCAAATGTGGTTGATTAAATATTTATCTATTTTTTTCGTTTTTAACATATTGTTAAATAATAATGCTCACCTATTATTTGTTTCTTACTTTAATATTGTACTCTATTGCTTTGGATATTTGCCTAGTGTGGTATGGCTATAGACTCACCTTTCTCTATGGGATGTATAACCCATGTATATACGTATGGGATGTATTAGACATTAGAACCTGCTATACTATCAGCACAAATACACAAACAAAAGAGTTCCTTGTTTCCTTATTTCTTGAAAGAAACAAACAGGTTATTTTAATAAAATGATCGCAGTGCCTTCAACTCTAACAAAAGGGATGGTTCGCGAACTTTATTAAAGAACAAAAGTAGTTAGTCCCACCAGCAGCAGATCATTTTTCGATCTAGCGACACGGTGTCACGTGCGCGTGTGGATGGAACACGGCGGCGGCACGCGAGCTGGCGTGCCGCACGCGAGCCCGCATGGAGATAGTTCGTGTTCCATCGCGCGATATATATGCGAGCGTTACGTTCCCAAAGAATGCGGTTTCGCGAATATTTGCCAATATTCTATGATTTTCATGTCCGTATTCGAGATCGGTTCCAGTTGTCTGCGAGTGGGCCACTTGTGCATGCCGTCTGCTCATTTGCTGCTCACTTTGATTCAAAAACATTTAAATGTTGTGTTATTTTAAAATTAATGGAATTGTTAAAAGCATTTATTAATTACATTTTTAACAATGTAATTAATTAAAACAATTATTATATTGTTAAAAATGTCAATGTTTGTAATTTTAAAATTAATGCAGTATCAATCGTAAACAATTTCGTTTAAATTTTATAAATCACACGAAACACTTATTTCACTTAAATATACTATTCTCACACTTAGCTATCACAAGAAAACATAACTTTTTAGTATTTGACTGAGACACTAAGTTGCCTTAATTTCATTTAAATTCATAAATATAATTTGTAGAAACATTGTGCCCTAAGGCGATAAAATATTAAACGGAACTTCCTTTGAAAATGTTTGAATAGACACCCGTGTCGAAGAAAATATAGGTATGATTGAATAAAATACGATAAATCCCCCAATACATTTTTAATTCACATAAAAATGTATTTTTCCGGCTCTTCATATATACAAAAAAAAAAGTATGTTATAAATGAAACTTGAGTATTTTTGCTGTCCACTGCTGGACACAGTCGCTGAGCTCGATGTTTAGCTCTTCGTTAGCAACTATTAACAGCGTCGCTCCACGCGATTAAATATACAGTCTCTACCCTAACAAAACTCCACAAACAAAAGTTTAACCTCTACATACCAAAATACAACCAATAATATTTTAATAACGGAATATCGGTCGAAGTTTCGGGAAGGCACTGCCAACCGCTCGTTCATCTGGGCAACTAGAGAGAGCGTC
The DNA here is from genome assembly GCA_018244755.1 of Jemadia pseudognetus. Classification (NCBI taxonomy): domain Eukaryota; kingdom Metazoa; phylum Arthropoda; class Insecta; order Lepidoptera; family Hesperiidae; genus Jemadia; species Jemadia pseudognetus. The sequence continues at coordinate 9,352 of DWTO01004272.1, forward strand.
TATGAAGCTGAATTCCAGACAACGCAGCAATGTCTCGATTGGCCGAACGGTTTAAATAACTCAGCTAACGGAATCGAGTATCGAACAGCCGTCATCTATATTGCATTTTGAATTATTACAAGAATATTAACTGAAACGAACTTCATCCGTTAGCAGAACGGAATGTGACGCTCAGCACAGTATCTGAGACATCGTTGACATAAATATTTGGTAGTATAACGCTTTGAATAGAACAGAAGGAACCGTTTACACTTACCGCAGCCACGCTAAAATCATAATTCACTATTTATATTGACACAGTCAAAATATTTCTACTGTATTTCAGTTTCAACAAAAGATCGCACACTTTTTAATTTCAGTATTTGGACACTGCACACAACAGCATTTAACTGAACATTAATTAAAGGTAAGCTATTAAAATTAAATTATAAGCAACGTATTTCAACCGTACTTTGTTGTTCAACCGTACAAGTTGCAGCAAGGACCATAGTCAATAATTATCATCTGAAAAAACAAACTCATGCCATACCATAAACAGTTCGTTCGCTCCAATCCAGATAACCGCAGAAGCCCACCGGAAAATATCTCGAATACACAACAGTTTGATTAATTGTTCTCAAACTATTATTTACGGGCTGAGCAAGTCGTGGCAAAATGCGATTTATGCTTAAACTGCGCCCCCGAGCGTCGCTTGATGATTCGCGCCCGCTTCCGCTTCAGGAGTTCTCGGTTGCGACTTGTTGCAAATAATGTATTGTCTTTTATCATGTCACTTGTTAGTTGTCGTACACTTTACATTTCTGAGAAACACACTGCATTCCTACTTTAATATTTCGATATCAATAACACGACAAGCAGACAGGAATTAAATATTCTGTTTTTATTTGTAATAATCTATCAAACGTTTAACCACGATCCGGCCTGATAGTAAACACAGACACACCCTAATATCGATCTTAAGAGAAAACATCCTGAAAAAATCCTGTTCACCTTTATTTTATATAAGTTTTTATAGAATTCATAATACTCCGGCTAATAATTTGACAATAATAGCATAGCTTCAGGATGTATAAAGCATTTATTATTAACAAAGCTAAGCCAGTCATGCCAAAGTTCTATTTGTACTCGAAGTGCGCCCCGGGGCGTTGATAGATTTACGCTTCGACTTCAGTACTTCTCTAAGTTACGAATTATTACTCATTAATATTACTGGTAGCCACGAGTCCTACCTACGTACAATCGAACAGGTTTACTCGAGAAACTATCGGAATCTACTGATGTTGTTAATAAGCGTATGTGCTTAATCAAGCCATTGGTATACATAATAGTAGAATATAATGCATTATACTAAACGTTGTGTATGCTGACCAATAGAAAAAAACTATGACTGTTTTACGGCGATACCTATATTAAGTATGCCTTGAAGTGCAAATGTTCAAAGTCTATTTTATGTTACGTAACATCACGCCTGTTATCCCCGAAGAGGTAGGTAGAGGAGTGTAGAACACTCCCACAATACACCAGTTACGTTTACGTCCCACTATGGAATAGGTGGTGAACCTATTGCCATGCACCGGGCACAAATACAGACTCCAAGACACTACTAGAAAATGTATTTTATGTTACGTTCTTGAAATATTACTGTAACATGAAACATCACGCCCTTTCCCGGAAGGGTTAGACAGAAGAGTATAGTACTAAAGCGTGGTACAAGGATTGAACCTATGAACTGAACTAGGAACTTCAAGTTAGAGAAACCCCAATATTACCTTATCTTACTCGGGTATTGAACACAAGACCTTTCGCCCTGCAATCCCTTGCACCCCATATGGTAAGACCGAGACAGCCAGAAAGACATTTATTATATTCATTAACATTTAGTTTTTAACGTTCTGTTTTATTTCACAAATCACTCTAAGCGCACTACATTATCTAAAAAGAAATGTTGGTAACCAGTAAAACTTGCAAGGATACCGTAGAAAATTTTACCCGAGGAGAAAAAGATATAAATCCCGCAAATTGACCGGTGACGGTACAAATGAGGATATAATGGCCAAACCGCAAACTTTCCGGGCACACCACCAACTTGCGAGCGTACCGGCGTTTCAGAAATTTTGCAGTGACTTATATTATAATTTATGCAACGGATAGTCGTGCTTTACCTACTTTAGGATGTTCCAGTGACTGAAATACAATTTATGAAGGCATAAATAAGTGGTCCGAATCGAAGTTTTGCGTTATTGACTAAAACAACCTCAAATTCCAAATCATTCAAAAATGTATTGTAAAGGCGTCTGCAATAATTTTTACCTAAAAATGTATAAAAAAATTGGTCAAAATAAATAATCTGGCAACAGTGCCCTC
>DWTO01004273.1:0-11713 GCA_018244755.1 Jemadia pseudognetus
TGTTTTATCACCAATTCTGTGGTACGCTCGTAGCTCGCGGTTGCATAATGCGGTCATCGACACAGATTTTGATAACGTTCACTATATTGTATATCTACATATGTATATCTGTGTATAAGTACTGGTTTCCCACAACCTATAAAATATCATAATTGTTTCAACATATTCGTATAGCTTATGTTTTCGTTGCATAAATTAATCGCAATATTTTGATACATATATAAGTAACAATGAGCCCGAAATATTTTTTATTGCGTTTGTTCTGCTAGGTTTATTTCTTATAAAAAAAGGAAATTAAGGATTTTCAACAGGCACGTTATTAAGAAACTTATTCCATCTAGTATGTTTTTATCTAAGTATTTACGTCTTAAGTAATTCCCTATGCGTAGGTAGGTCCGTCTAATCCTCCTAACTCTACCATTCCCTTAGAAATCGGTTATGTAATTTTATCTGTCATTCATTGTTTGCATATGTTTAGTTTAGTTATGTATACGTCCATCAACATTTGAATAACGTAACCATATTGTTATTCTGACATCTGCGATTTTCTGTAGGTACTATTTATTAAATCCATAGATGTAGGATATCTATGCTATATCTATGATATATATAACTATGATATATATAGATCTATGCTATATATATGATTAAATCTTACACATTTTATAAATATAGTGTAACTGTAATTAATAAAACACTTATTTTATAATTTTTTAGACAATTTTCATATGTGAATTGAGATAGAATTCATTGGAAAACATATCACATATTTAACATTGTTCCGACAATAGCCACTTGTGACAGCTGCGTGCTCGGTTGCTATTCCCTTCAATAAAAAACCATTTTTATACGGGGTATAAAAATATACTTTGACGCATAACTTTAAATAATGAGTTTTTTTCAATTTTCTTTATTGGAACGTTCTAGAAATCCTTATCTGTTGCATTGACGTTTGGATACTTTGAGTGACAAACGCGTGTGTGCTTGCTGTTGCACAACGCGGTCAACGACCCCCTTCTGGGCGTACCTTCCCACGTTCGTGCTAACACGGCTTGGAGTGCCGCCTAGAAGCTTGTAATCGTACGCTGCATTGTTTGTATGCTCCCAATATATTATATTTGTTTACAAAATCGACTTATCGATAATCGAAAGGTCATAATCGTAACGGAGATATCGATAATTATTGTCGATTAAACCACTAGTGAAGATAGATGATATTTCGAGGATGTAGAGGTAATTCGGGGTCTCGGGAATTGTAATAACAATATTTTAGCACAGCTGACAAGCGACCATTTCATTTAAAAAGAAATTAAGTTCAATTTAGACAGGCCCTGTACCTACAATGCAAATGCAGTTGGTTCATCGACCAGATTTTGCGCTGTGGAGACCGATGACAATGAGTAGGTATTCTATGCTGTTATATGCTACAATGGCGTCCAAGTTGCAGAGACAATTACTTTAGGCATGAGTTCATTACTCGTCTTGGAAAACATATTTCTGTACTGACCTGCGGGTTTGTTTCAATTTCATTCTTAACGTTTGCCATGTTAGATTTAGATTATGTCACGTTTACATTAAATAAAAATGCATATTTGAATATTAACAAGTTTTTTTACATGTCATCACATCTGTATTTCCCCGAAGGGTTAGGCATCTGACTGCGGTACCCTTCCCCAATTAACTCATTTTTACTCCAGTTTTATAGTTTTCAAAATTTCTATTGTATTTTTTACTATTTGTATATTTTTTACTATTTGTATATTTGTACATACGATATTAAAGAAGAACATTTTTATGTCTGAATCTTATTTAGAATGTATAAGTTTTTGATGCTGTTGAAGAGCGGATAAGGTCTGAACGAGAGTGTGTAATGACCCTAAAAGGGGACGATTGGCAAAGATATGCTGCGACAAGTGACCTCAATATTGTACCGGGTTCGGGTTCCAACTTAAACTATATACATACATATATAAATAAACGGTGGTCCAGGCTCTTATTGGTGTAGTCATAATAATGATAATATATTTATTAACTGGAACTTCACAAATTACAATTCAAGAAATATTTAAGATTACATTCATAATTGAAAGAAAGCGGACGAATAAGCCTTTGCTCAAGCTCATTGCATCCCGAGCAGTCCTTATTTTTACGTCGCTCTCTCTTCTAGCTGTTAAGCAGCAGATCTAAATGAAAACCAACCAATAAACCATAATTTATATTAAAGAGATTGTCTCATGCAAGGTGTATAATTGAATAATTTTATTTTCCAGTTCATCCACACGAAGGTGGTGTGTAACGGCAAGCTGTGCTACATCCAGCCGTTCCAGGAGCGAGATGCGGTGGACGCGGAGCGCGGCGGCAGGATGCGCCGCTACAGCAAGCAGCACGGCAGGCCGGAGGAGGACCGGAGGAAAAAGCAGTCGGACAGCGAAAGCGAATCCGACTCAGATACCGAGTGCAAGGGGTTCGATAGGGTGAGTGGCATTTGTTATCTTATCGCGAGGGTTCGGTTGTATTTTGAATTTCTGACACAGCATGAAGGTAAGCATGGACTGGGAATAGTTGGATGAGGTTTACAAAATATCCATTTTGTTTGGGGATTTGACATTTTGGGTTATTTGATTACGTTGAAAATTCAAATTATTCCTACTCTTATTTTCATGTACTGTAAATATAATATATTTTGAAGGGCGAAAATTACACAGCAGATGTTCCATAGACCTAGGTCTATAGGGTTACCAACTATGATTAGTTTGGAATGTTTCACAACATAGTATGCCCTTACTTTACTATTTAAATCCAATATCACATTCAGCACACATTAAAATAAGTAAAACATTTCTAGACGTACTACGATTTTTTATTCGGAATATTTTGTTTTTCTCAGTCGGAGTTCTGGCGTCGCAAAATGCGCACGGTACACAATATTCTGGACGTAGACAAGGATGGACTGATCTCATTCAACGACTTCCTCCTGTTCGCGGAGCGGTTCAAGGCCTTGGGGCATCTGGACGATACTCAGGCTCAAGAGTTCACAGCCATTATAAAGGTAATTTTGATAGGGTGGTAAGTTTTAAGTCGTACTAATTGTTAGGATTAAAAAAAATAGTTTCGTCGTTATACCTATGGTAAATTACATTTAAAGTTTTATTCGAGAGACATACAAAGTTAACACGGTCGGAAGCGCCAAAAACCAGTTTAAAAGAAGCGAAACGAATATGTTTATAGTAACAAGAAACGAAACAAAAAGTGATCAGGTAGGTCGCTAAATCATACGGCCCTACAGTGAAAAAACTCGTCGATTTAAAAATGGTAGCCGTACCTACTAATAGACATCGTAAACATTTATAAAGTTGTAAAAATAAAAAATAATATTAGCCGATACAAATATTAATTATGTATTAACGATTGAATATGTTTTTATTATTAGTGCTAAATAAATGGTGCTAGTCAACAGAAGTATTAATTAAAAAATTATAATGAACAGTTTTAAGGGTTCGTAACGCTCGCATGCTGCCTCTTATGAAAATCGTATTTCCCTAGCTAGCTATGCACAATGTAAATTCAAAAAAAGGGATATTCCAAGAAAACTAAGTAAACATAATGACAGAATGAGTAGGCTGATAGTTTTTGATATTTATTTAATCTGTGCGTCGCTGTCACGTTTGTGCCCGCGTTTACTTTGCCGCTAAAACTTTTATATCGATTGTTTAAAAAACATAACGTTACGGCTAATGTCATTCTGTTGTAGTCCGCGCTAAAATATAGAATGATATTAGCTTCCTTATTGTACCGATTTATTAATTTGGCATCCTTCAATCTACTGTAGGAGCCAGCATTCCACTCGTAACACAAACAGCATGTTCTATTTTTATTAGTTTGTTTTTGTTTCTTATCGAAGAAAATACGCGATAAGCTTCGTCGGTCAGTCAGAGGTCTTGAGCTCGATTCCCGCGTCGCATACTACAGGGTTTTTCTAACTTGTAATTCCTAGTGTATTTGTGCTCTGTACATGGAATAGGGCTCATTCATTATTTGACGGTGGGATGGAGAATGTAACAAATGAAATGTAGAAGTATACTACACTACATTCCTCTGCCTACCTTTTTGTGATATAACTTTATATGCTTGCAGAACAAATAAAACTTTATATGCTTGCAGCTGACGTGGGAGGAGCAGTGGGGCGCCATCGACCCGTACAACTTCGTGACGGTGGAGCAGTACTTGGAGGACATGCACCACGTGCTCAACGACAAGACGCTCAAGAAGAGAGCGCACCGCTGGCTGCCCTACCTCTTCAAGGTACTTCCATTTCAGCAAGCACCAGGTGGGATGACGATCGGCGTAAGGCTGCAGGCAAAAGCTGGATGCGGCAAGCCGATAACAGGGCGCGATGGCGCTCTTTGTGGGAGGCTTATGCCAGGGCATGTAGCTGTGCCAGATCGACCGCGCCGTACCGCGATCTGTCAGCCCTTACGACACCTGTACCCGGCACGGTGGTCAAGAATGTATTCTGACTGCCCCCTAATATTGACCCTATTTTTACAAATAATTTTCAACATACCAGACAGCGCCCCAAAATTGATGGCGCTTCACAGTTTTATGCGTCTAACCGTAAGTCTCGTTGCAGGCGGTCGACAAGGACAAGTCCGGGTTCATATCCGTGCACGAGTTCAAGCTGTTCTTCGAGTGCCTGGGGCTGGGACCGGAGCACGCGGCTGTGGCCTTCGCCGTCATTGACGTTAATGGGGTCAGTTGGGATTCACTGCTTTAATAAGTTACATTATAGCATCGTGCGCCAAATATTTTTAGCCTTACAGAAGCAATGTCAAATATTTCCTAAGATCTTTATCCTATAAAGTAGTAGGTATACTATTGTATCAGAGCAAGTTTTTAAAGTATATTGAAACTAGATTTGTTGTATATATATATAGGTGTATTCTGTGTAACGAACTTAAACTATTCTAGTAACAAATTAAAAGCTTTGTAACAATTAATAATAGTACAGCGCGTAATTTAAAATGTTGATAAATCTTGTTGCAGGATGGAAAACTCTCCATGAAAGAGTTCGTCAAACTCGGGAAAGATTTCTTCTTCACAGAGGACGAGACCAGAGTATCCAAGATGTTCTGGGGGCCGCTGATCTCCTGATGCCCTAGTCATATAACATTGTAGGGTTGTAGTGGACTCTACCTACGCTGCCATCGAGTTACATTTGTCCAAACATCTTAACTGGGAATCTTTTGTAGCTAGCTGTTTGTGACAAATGGCGCCCAAGTGTATTTCAAACTCATAAATACTTATAACTATTGTTAAGTAACATTTACTGTTGTAATCTGGTATTGAGCGATTGTGTATGAACGTTAATATTTAAAATGAAAAAATATCATTGACTTGTCTATCAATTATACAAAAAAAATATTTGGCAACGAGAATGGATGGTGCTGCCATCTAGGCTACGGTGCTGCCATCTGCTTAATAACTTAGGTGCTGCTGCAATAATACAGGACAATTGGAATGTTTATTTATGCATATATAAACCAAGCATTACATATTTTGGTGGTTTTTTATCTTTGTATCACTGTACAGTAAACTTTTCCATACGTCCACAACTATATCCTATCCATCCTTATATGTAAATTTGTTTTAGAAATGAGAACCTGTTCTAGAATCTATATTGTTTATCTTGACAATAAAAATAATTTCAAATATTTTTTTTTTATTGTAACATTACTTTTTTATACATTACTTCTTAATTGAGAACGTCTCTAAAGAGTAAAAATATAGTAATGATTGTTAACTTTTAATTGAACGTAAATTATGATCACCGGATGCAAATTTTAATCAATTTATTTTTATAATCATTACTTTCACAGTTTCACACTTTCACAGTTTTAGTAAGTACGATTGAGTAAATAGTATGAAAGCATTTGGAAAAAAATAAAAAAGTTATGTAATTTGATATTAAGTTCAAAATATTTGTTAAGTCAATAAGTTGTACTAATCACGATAAAAATAAATGCAAAATTTTTGAGAAGAATCTCAATAAATGTGTTTTGAAAATTGATTTTCTTATTATTTTTGGACTTTTCGATTGTGAGACCATTAACAAGAAACTTGGACGAGCGCCTATAGAAGTGAATTATAACTTGAGAGCAACTTTGCTGACCGATCCATTGGTGCAGTTAGGAGCCCGACTGTCACGTTGGGGGTTGTGGATTCAATTCCCACCTAAAATAAATATTTGTGTGTTGTGCGCTGTGTATATGTTATGTATGGGTGTAAAAATGTCTGTATAAGAATATATCAACATTTTATTAAAAAGTCTTGAATACAAACTCTGAATAAATTAATTATAATAATCTGACACATAAAATATCTCTCCAATGTCTGTGATCTTTTTACAGATTGTCTTTATGGAGATTTTTAAAATATAGATAACTATTTCAGAGACAAAAACGTAGCACAATATACTATATAAATATATATAAATCAGGACGGCACAGTGGTGGTCAGGGGTAATAAGGAAATAAAATATATACGAAAAATAACTTTAATGTTCACTTCCATACATTCACATACAAATCGACATTGAGTAATAGTACCATTGGGTTAAAGAAACGATCAAATTACAAAGTTTATTTAATTGAATTATATAAAAAAAAAACAATTATATTATTTAAAAAGCACACCAATTACATTCTAAACTAGTTCAACATCAATATGAAAGATTTCTTTCAAACTGCATAATTCTGTTGACCCTTTTGTAAATACATTACTGTGTATGTACACATGCGGTGCGGGTTCGATTTCCATACAGACAAATATCTAGAAGTGTTGTTACTTTTTATTCTCTTATCGCACTCTCCAGAACATCTGTAGCCAGCCTCAAAGCAAACTAATCTTACAATAACATCGCATAACAGAGCATTTCAGTTCACTATTAAATCTGGAACATTCTTTATCTACGAAACTTTAACAAAAATAAAAAAAGGGCAATAATTGAGAAAGAAAATAACATTAAAAGGATAATTAAGAGGAAAAATAATCAAAGTGAATCAATATTGTCAGAATGATACTAAACGACGTTGAGTTGGTCCTTGAGTTGCTTGGTGTCCTCGATGAGGGTGGCGATCAGCTCCGTCCTGGAGCGGGACAGGAACGTCTTTGTAGTTTTCTTGCATGGATTAAATTGTACATACATACATATCCTCACGCCAGGTCCCTTGCGGGCTAGGCAGAGATTAAATTATATTGTGAGCCGGGTTAAGTTCCGTATGTATACGCTTAATGTGATATATTAAACGGTTCAGCAATTACAAACGTGCATCACGCCTGTAACCCCCGAAGGGGTAGGCAGAGGAGTGTAGTACACTCCCATGTTGCACCAGTTACGTTTAGGTCCCATTATAGAACAGATGGTGAGCCTAATGTCATAGATAAAGCACAAATTCACTATGTACTAGAAATTGTAAATTAAAAAACCCCATGTAATATCTAATCTAGCATTTTAACCCAGGAACTCTCGGTCGATAGTTCCGTTCGCAACAATGAAACAGTAAATTTTTAATGTATCCAGATATATGTATATATGAAATGTGTAAATATTGAAAGCGGCGCAAGGAGCTCACTGCTGCTGCAGGATGGCGGAGACGCTGTCGCGGTGCGACTGACCCAGCGCGACGTTCTTCCTGTTGTATTCCTCTTTCCAATCGTCCACCTGCACACGGTAATGACAGGGGTCGCGGTGTCGGTATATATAGTGTGTGTGTAGTGGATTTGAAAGCGTTTTTCTTTTATGGCGGTGGGCGGTTAGCGTAATGGATGGTTTAATTATAATCATTTATTTACAGTAAAATTAAGAGGAATTTTTGGGATGTAAAGAGCGGTAATTGCTTAGTTTTAAGAATCGTATATTGTGAGAGAAATACATTGCAATATTGTCATGTATTTCTCTCACTTATGTGTGTATTTTGTTGTGTATATTCGATCTTATTATCTACATCTTTAGGACCATAGAGTGATTGCGGTAGACAAATCAGTATTGGTGTTCTGGTATGAAAGTGGGCGGAGGGTAGGCTGCGGCGCGCACCCGCTGGCGGTAGTCGCGCGCGCGCGCCCCCACGTGGCGCAGGCGCAGCGCCAGCGCGTCGGCGGAGCGCGCGTGCGTCCGCAGCTCGGCGCCCAGCTGCGCGCTGCCGCCCGAGCACGCGCCGCGCGCCGCGCACGCGCACCTGCCGCACAGAGCGCCGCCTTATTTACTGATACAGGTTAAGGCGCGGAGACACTACGCACGTGCGCCAAGCTTCGCTTTGCAAGATAATATATGTGATTGTGTCCACTGCAGCCCACGGACACGCTACACACGACACCACGTTATCAAGCAGATGAAGCCGCGCGCCGCGTGCCCGGGCCGCACGCGCGGCGCGGCGAGCGGCGTACTACTATCACGCTATATAAAATATAACAACAATGCTATTACATACATACTACACATTTATTACCATCAAAGAACTGAATAAATTAAATTTCAGTGCATTTTATACTAATTAAGAAAAATAACGTACAACTCGTTTTGTATTAAATTCTCATTTGAAAGGTATTAGTTTATAATTATATAATTATAAATCCAAGCTCACCTCTGTTTCAAGTTCTCCTGTATTTTATTCGCCAATTCTAGTTTCTCGGTGAGTGAGACAGTGTTCGCCTGAACTTCTTCTATCTCTTTCTGTGAAATAACAACATTATAGCATGTTGAAAGAAAAAAATAAAAAAGTTTTAAAATATATCTGAAATGTAAAATTTTTCTAACTTAGTTTTTCTAGTTCATATGTTTAGTAGTAACTCGGGGTCTGTATATGTGCTCCGTATATGACAATAGGCTCACCACCTATTCCATAGTGGGACGTAAACGTAACTGGTGAAACGTGGGAGTGTACTACACTCCTTTCCCTACCTCTTCAGGGATAACGGGCGTGATGCCATTAAACGTTTCTTCCAATATCAAGGTACGTAATTAAATCATGTACTAACTTAACTCAGGTGCGCTTTAATTGTTGGGTCTTTGTCGTGATTTCAATGTGATAGGCGAGAGCTCATGATATACGAGCTTAATAATCAGGGTCATTAAATTGAATTAATAGTGTCTGTTTCAGACTGTTGACTTTGGGACCGGGGCTGTGTTCTGATAAGAATATACCTATATAAGTTTACAATGAGTAAAAACAACAGTATTATTCAACTGAAATAGAATCGCTGCAGTTTAAAAACAATTTATTCAACGTCGTAATTAAAATGGCACGCAATTTTTTCAATCACATTTTGAAATTTTAAACGTTAATTTGTGTGAAATGAACGCGTTACTGCCCGGTCTGTAGTGTTTTTCAAAACTTCTTTCAGTTTATTATTAGCAACTGAAACTGAAAAAGTGCTGTTTATTTTCACGTTTACTTTTTTCCCCATGATTAAATAGCATTACGCCTTGTATAAATAACCCAATAAGAAGTTTACGTCACGGATACGGTTATATTTCTTACGCCAGGTCCTTTACGGGGTAGGCAGAGAGCACGGAGTGCCAAATACCTCTATCCTTACATACCTGCCGCGCCTCCTCCACAAGGTCAAGGTCACTCATTTAAATAATCATGAAGTACATATTAATGCGAACAGACGTTGAAGTAGATAATTGTATGTCTCCTGGAAATACTTATAAAGTTTGCAAGCTAAGAACAAGGATTTTACAGTCATCTTCATATCATCAGTTTATCTCAATCCACTTTTGGACGTAGACCTTTCCTCGGGGGTTTTTCACCCAAATGCTTCAAAGAACATGGATTTTGAAGTATGGGCTATAAATTATAAAACCGAATACCTCTTCAAGATCTCAAGATTTGTGAAGAGAAGTACGAGACGTGAAACTTGTTTATTTCCTGTCTTTAAAGAGAGCAGATGTGCGAATTGTATTTACATATCTAACGTTCAGTGTAATGATGAAAACCATTTATCCACACGCGTCGGAACATTAATCTAAGCCGGACATTGATTTAATTGGCTTCGGTAAATTTTTCATAAAACACCATTTACATGGATTTCAGTTAAACAATTGTTTTTGAACAGTTAATAAATCCGCTTGTAATTCGCTAGCTTCCATATCAAACACGTTTCACAGTTTCACACGAATATTTTGAGTATTTCAGTCAGAACATCAAAACTTTGCCCTGAGTTGTGACAAGAAAAGTTTCGCGCGTAAATGTAAGTCGTGACTATTTTGACAATTTTTGGTCTCCGAACGAAGTAGTGTCATGAGAGTGTTTAAGGGTCTAGAGCATTTAGCACAGAGAGCATTCATGAGACTATTAGACGTCCGATGTTCGTCTAGTTATTTGAACGGTACGAACTCTACACTGTCTTTATTGATATTATTACGGCGGAACTCTTTCGGGTCAGACAGAGATGTAACTATATTTATATCAGTTCCATAATTTTTCAACAATTTAGTTCATAAAAGTGTTAACGTTTTAATGGAATGGAACACAGGAATGAAGTACAGGATGCTTGGTTATAACTTACTTCTTGCAGGCAGGCAGTACTAACTGGCTGGTCTGCTTGGTCGCTTCCACGCACGCACGGCGCAGTCTTCGAACCCGCTCCCGCAGCTCGGGGCTGTCGTGGGGCTGGCCGATGTGGATGAGCAGGTCGCGGAACAGCGCCAGCTGCACGTTGATCTCCGTTATCAACTGTAAATAAATACAGCTCGTTAAAAATACGTAACATCACGCCTGTAGCCCTTGAAGAGGTAGACAAAGAAGTACAGTACCCTACCCTTCAACGTTTAAAAATTTGATTAAAAACATATAAAGAAATTGAGCGTCATTCCAAGAAATCATTTTAAAGTCCATGAGCCTGTAGAGTAACGTTTCGAAGGAAAAAGCGTGTTGGTAATGATACGTATGATGCAGTATGCGGTGGCGATGAGTGAGTTCAGTGGTCACGGGGTGGTGGTGAGACTGGAGGTACACTTGTCCAGATGAAGTGACTAGTAGGTGACATTTTTTAACATCATTGTTCACTCCGGTCGAACGAAACTTGTTTGGTGGTGGGGTCTTCAACCAGACCAAGTCTTCAAGTTGTCATTTCTAATTATTGGCCCGTAGGTGCAATGGTTAGTGAACTTGACTGTTGCGCCGAGGGTCGTGGGTTCGATTCCCATCCAGAATAAATATGTTGTGTGATAAGGACATATATTTATATATGTAGTTTATCAGCCGTCTGGTTACCATACTATAAGCTCTCTTGACGCTTACTTTGCGATCAGATGGCCGTGTGTGGAGATGTCCCGAGATATTATTATTAAATACTATTTTGAACCTCGTACGGTCTCTAAGTGGCAAGCATGTACGTAGTCAAGTCCCACGGGAGCCGAGTTAGAAGCGTGTACACGGGGAGAGGCATGGTGTTCCCCAAGGAAGTGCAGTTTAGGATGAGCGGATGTGTTTGTATGTATACCATTGAGTAATATTCGGTACGAGTCCAATATAACCCGACCTTTCCCTGAGGATGAGTATTCATAGGACATTAAAGATATAGATTTTATATTAATATTTTTCATGTTATATCTGTACAGAATTAACAAAACAAAAAACCGACTTCAAAAAAACTGTTGCAAAACAAAATAATATGCCCTAAAAAGTAACAAAATAATATGCTCTAAAAA